>JAMBLF010000442.1:0-271228 GCA_030578115.1 Leucoptera coffeella | reverse complement strand
TAGGCAGTTAGTTAGGATTTTATTTAAGTCCTAGCTAGTACGACACACAATAAAAAAATAAGCGCTACTCTTGGCTGTATATTAACAATTTCCATGTCCATTATTTAAAATCCCATCTACTGTCTTAAATAACTCCATAATTTACAAATGGCACAAAAAACGTTCCCGCAGGTCTTAAGGAAAGCTATGAATGTCAACTAAAGCTTATTGTGGCTTCAACGTCTATAAAGGCAGCCTCAAAAGGCATTATAATCATTGACACGTTACCTTTGTATGTAAAATGGCATGTGCCGCGACCTATGGCCGGCTCTGCGGTAACAGAACCAAAGTACTTGAGCTGCGTTATTAGTAGTCCGCAAAGGCTGGCAAAGGTCATCCAGCATTTAGAATGGGGCAATTGATAAGCTGATTTTGTACAGAGCGGAGCAAAAAGCGCCCGCGCACCAGATTCCCTTATTGACGTTAAATGGCCGATATAAATTCCCTTGGCGGATTACGAAATTTATTGGCTTCAAAATTAAAGGAGGCCGAATTCAATGGCAACGTCTGACAGCGTTCGTTTACGGCTGAACGGGCTGGCCGATTGAAAAAACCCTTTGCCTGCTGCCTAGTGGAAAAAACGTGCATGTTCTTTCAAATTGGATTTTTTGCGTAGTTTCATACGATGGCGGCCTCGCTAAGGCCGATACATTTATTTCATAAAGACGTTCGTTTTTCTTTTAGGCCGACGAACATAATTCAATTGAATTATATTACTATTATAGCGATACACCAAGCACTGTGTACTAAGCACATATTATACTAAGTAGAAGATTTATTTTCAATATTATATTTAACTTTTTCTTAACAGTAGTTAACACATAATTATTAGGTATCACCCTTTCACGTGGTAATGATTAAGTGTTAGCTGCGAATAAGATAATCACATTACAATAAAGTTTAAATTCAGTGGATGTTGGATTTGTAATCATAATAGTATGAAGGATATTGTAATAATGTGCTTATACCTACAATGGACACACGCATATGCATTACGTCTGTATTCTTAGAAAACCTCAATAAGAAGCGCATTGTTAATGATTCTAGATGTTTTTTAAATATACCTGTCTACCGAGAATAAAATAGAAAAAACATACTCTACACGACTTGTGCATACACACTCCCTTTTTTATAGTTAGTCAGAGGCTTGAGTGCCCATCTCCAAAATTTCGAAGGCATGTTAGGTATAGTCACTCGAAGCCTGCGTTGCACTAGATTGACAGCACCCAACGTGATAGATAGTGAACCGTATCGCAGTATATAGGCACTGATTATTACCTATCCCGAGGTTTTCTTCACGATGAGTCCCTCTCGTTGAATTAAACTAACTAAGACATAATATTAGAAATCCAATTTACGAACCGACTAAGCATATTAACAAATATTATTATAGTCAGTGTCATCTAAAGTAGAATTTAACAATCAGTTGAGCACGGGTCTACTCTACCGGCCAGTTATCTAGACTAGTCGTCCGTTCGGCGGAGCTCAAACGATTAATTTCGCTCACATTACACCAGAAGAAATGGAACTATAAAAAGCTAAGATGAGTGGACGGGTAGGGCTGTCACCGTTTAAAAGGCTCCATGTAATAAGTCGATCATTGACTTTCATGAGCCTGCGTGTGCGTTTTTGTGAACGGAGAAAAAGTTGCTATTTCGCTATCTCACAGCTTGTCAGTAGATGAGGACTTTTTAAATGTATCAAGATATAATCCTTTTAAGAGCTTGATGTGCTTTAGGGATGGCATTTCATCGATACGACTACATAGGTAGCTGTCTGTGAGAACTCGATCTGGAGTGCTAGATTAAATAGCTTGACATACCGTTCTGATACTAAATAGTCCTTTTAAGTCCTAGAACTTTGTACTATATTTGCAGCTTATGGTTATACGTAAGAAAGAGATTTTCCGTTTGCGGTATCATATAGTCAAAGCTTGTAGTTAAAACTCTTAATTTCTTTTAAGCATTTTTAAGGTTGTAATATGCTTTTTGTTTGCTCATTGCTGTAATAACTTCTGAAAATCTTAAAATCAGTCAGTAAAACACACATTCACAATACGTAAAATCGTATTATGTATTTTATATATTCATTTTCAAATCCCTAATACTCAATGAAATAATTTTTTGTATGGATAATTCGATATGAACCCATAATGGCACATAAAAAGAAATGACATTTGCGTAAATTATAGTAGGTTGCCATAATTAATTTTAAAGAAGGTAAGTATTATAAACTCAACATCAACTCTTGTCACTAATATCATTAAGTTACTCTTCTATTTTTTATGCACTCTACCTTAAAATGGTAACCATAAGAACAAGGCAACTATAAGACCTGATTCCAAATGACTTGATAGTTCCATAAAAACCCTACTAAAACACGATACAGCTTTTTGCAATTTTAAAGACCGCTTTTTCAACGTTGCCCTGCCAAATGTAACGATAAAGGGGATTGACGTTTTCAAAGGTCTTGTTAACTGTTTTTGCGAAGAAATTATCAGGTTCAAGACTTCATACGACTATGAGCCGCTACTTATCATATGATTGTGTCAATTAGCTGCCTTTATTTCTGATATAGTTCTGAGCTAGCTGGGCCGTAAAAAGAATGCTAACTAGCTGCCCTTCCATCATCATGTTGTAGGAGAAGTCTAGGGGACATGGGGTAAATGGGATCATCTGGGCAATAGGCCAAAAAATAATATTTATAAAAAGTGACCTTGGGGGTACTAATTCACCGATTTTTTGTCCACCCTGAAACGGATTGAAGGACTTGAATTGAATGTTTATGTATTATTTTTAAATCACGTTTAAGTGCAATTAAAACTTTAGGACATAATTTTGTAGAGTTAATTAGCCACTTTAATTGTTTACAAATGACTTATTGAGAGGAATCTTGTTTTTTCATGCATACATTTGAAAAACGGTGACATCAGAAGTACTTGTAGTCGCTGAGTGTGTTTGATAATGTACCAATTAAACGAAGGTCAGGATTGAGTGAAATGGGGATCATATCCTCTATAAGAAAATGGTTATGATGTATTCCTATATTTATACTTGTATACTATAATTAATTTAAATAGTATTTACTATAGTTCTATTTAGACGTAGAGGACGAGTAAGTAAGCAATAATCGCTATTGGTGCACATCCGTGAATCGGTGTAATAATGGCTCCAAAGCTCTGTTTGAGGTCTGGTTACAAAGTACAAAGCGTGTTTGCCCGGCTTCATAGCACAGGCACAGCGCTAACGTAGAGCAGAGGGTTCTATTCTGTAAAAGGATACGTACATAAATTCACACATGTGTATAAAAGATCTTGACAAATTCCTGCTTTTGTCAAAGTGGGCGTTGAATATAAATGCTATAAGATGTACTTATCTATCTATATTACGTATATATTTTTAAGTATGGGTTGGCCAGTCCACTTAAGATAAGTTTTAAATGTACGTAGCAAGTGGCTACTTCAATTGGTTTAATAGTGTCCTAAATATTATAATAATTCCTTCCTTCTCATGTTCGCATCTTCTGTTGTTCACGCTACGAACATCTACGTAAATAAGCTTTAAGATAACTAAATGAAGGAAAACTGGTTAAAATCATAGTGAGTATGAACTAACTAACAAAGTATAGAAATATGTAAGTGTGAAATAAGTTTATACTATCAATAAAAAAAACATTGAAATGCTCTTAGTAGGTATCAAAAAGACATGAAGGCGCGATGGATTGTTACATTCTATTCAAGTTTCAGATTAGAACGCACCAACCTATACGAGTATATTCCACAACATGTAAATACAAACACATTAATATGTTTTTCCTCACATTTTTCCCCCCATAAACAGATTTAAATTCATAGTAAGTTATCCTTCTGCTTGTCCGAAATCCGTTCTTTTAGCTCTATAACACAGCATTGCCAAAGTGAAATTAATTTCGAGCCTGGAAAACCTCACACGGATAGAAAGGACAATCTATTCACATTTCAGGTTGAAGCTGATCATTCATCGGGGACTAAAACATGATACGTTCAATTGAACATTACATAGTTTATAATTATTATTTTATTACTTAATTTTATTCATTAATTTATTTATATATATATTATTTTCTACAACTATTATAGAGTATGAGGCGTTTTCATATCTATGAACTAAATTATTATCATTGAATCATGTATATAGACCTATTCTGGACACGGCTCTGATGACATTATTTGTTATAACTTTCAATAGAAATCTCTTTATATATCAAATGATAGGGAGAATAACCATCAAACAGCTTTTTAATAAATGTAATCCTGTTAATAACTACGAACATGATGAAATTAACTTGATAAAACTTAAATAAAATTGACTATTTTATTAGAAATGCTCTCAAAAAGCTAAGTGTAACAATAGTTTTCGAAATCTTCCTATCTTATTGTGGAGTATATATCTATTTATAAAACCTGACTACTCCGTAAATACATCATGAAAATGTTATGTTTATTTATATCGCTTAGAAACATAATGTACATTCATATCTCATATACTTGCAAGATAAAGTTTTATTTAAAAATAAAGTTTTATAAGCAACATCCTAAGACTATTTATTTTTATCATTTTTTATCTTTATCAGGTTAGACATGTATTTATGTTAATGTCAACACGTGTAAACGAAAACGGATATAATTTATTAGACATCAATATTATCACGTGATTATTGATTAGCCAGTACTGCAATTTTATCTTCGGTGCTGTAAAAATGTCGTGTAAATGTAAAATCTCGTTACTTATATATTAATTTACAATGTTTTATAGTAATAATATATTTTTCAATAATTACATTATACAGCAATCATGGGTAAACCTAAATAAAACTATAAACTTAAAGTACAAATAAAAATTAAATTTTATAGAAAATATCTTTATAGTCAGAGGTCTATACTTTTAGAGGGATGGTAGGGTTCCCAAGACACTGATAGCATTCCCCCTCTGAATAGCAAATAATAAATAACAAAATAATACATATTTAGGTTTTTTGGATTAATTATATTAATACAGTAATTTTGATAAATAAGACACATAAAAAATGCTTTTTGGGTCTATTAAAGTTCTTGTTAAATGCATGTTAATCACTACTATAAACAAAATTGCTTACATAACATACATAGATTGACCACCATTGTTTACCTGTATCTAATACTTACTACTTCACTACTACTATTATCATTTAAGGTCACTTCGAATCCACGTGCCACCTATATTTATAATACCTATATTCAGAATCCTCAAACAAAATTAATTCAGTTGTCTATAAAGAATACTCTACCAATTCTATAAATAAGACTCCCTTTATTATGTGTCACTTAGTCGTGTATTCCAAGAACGAAACTCTCTTGACAGGTTGGGCAAAGTTTGAATAAAATCGCGGCACCTCAGCCTTTGTAATTACGAGAAAGCCCGCTTTTGCTAGTCCCCTGAACCATGTAATGGACTTTCCAAGTATTCGTAACTTCGGTGGAGACGCCTTTGGAAATGTGCCTAGTGGTAGTCGTACTATACAAGGAATGGTAAACAGAAACTATGGTAAATTGCATAATGGAAACGAGATGTTATATTTTCTGAAATAATAAACATTCAATACTTAATTAACTCGTTTATTATGCTACAGGTCACAAAAAATACCTTATACATCCTTAGACAGTAAATCAACGAGATTTTAAAATTCGATTAGTATCTAAATCACGAAGATACTTCCAAAGCCTTTATATAACATTAACATATAAATAGGTAGGCTTGGAGTGATCAAAGATTGTTACAAAAACTTATTTGATTGTGAATACTCAACTACCCCGAAAGGTTTTTTAAGGGTGGTAAATGCGTATAAAAATTATACAGTATTCTATGATTCGGTTGTTACGTTGCGTAAAATGCTATAGTTGTCAAAATGTGGCTTAATGCATGTAACCATGGATATTTTACGAAATCCAAGTCAAATCATACCGAACGAAATCGCGAAATATAAATCTCTGGCTAAATATATATAATAAAATGTGCTAATTCTAGACACAAGCTCTAAACATAACGATTGTTTGTCCATACCATACTGGAAACTCTTTACCTTGATCCATCAAAGAAAGTTTAAATGAAAATCTCGGAGCCTACGTTCCTTGTAATTACATATACGCAAGCAGCCTCGTACCCGCGAAGCATGTAATGGACTTTTCAGAGTATTTGCAACAAGATAACTTTGGTTCCGACTTGTACGTTGCTTACCCGTGACAATGTTCCCAACTAGTTCCCGTTTTGGACTAAATTATGCCCTGTGCTTGTGATTGTATGTAGCCCTAGTATATACCTATGTTTTCAATGTCTATATAGCTTATTTATACTACTGAAGAGTTTACCTATCGCGAATAATAACTTGACTTCTTTTCTTGTATTTAAAGAAGACAAGTTCACAGTAAGTGTACTATTTTAAAAAAATATATAATACATAGATTAATATTATTCTAGTCAGAATTACCGCTATTAATTATAAGCTAATTTATAAGTAATAATTTGTTTATTCACTAATACATTTTTATTTTATTTCCCCAAATTAATTGATGTCCTGAACAATTAGTTGTACGGATATCATAAGACTTGCCCATGAGTTTAGAATATAATATTTAAACTTCTCTACATTCCCAAAAAACAGTGCTGTCGTGCCGTGGAAAATAGAATACAAATCCTTGGAACCGTCGCATCATAAATTCCTGCATAATTTCGAAGTAAAAGCAATAACAGTTTTGAATAAAACAAACCTTTGCTCGGCTACACGCGATCAGGTTTAATCTGAACAGAACTAGGTAGACAATTGGACTCAGTGGGCGTAAGGTAATGTTGCTTTTGTAGAACGATCTGAGGGCCTATCATTATTGGGTCGCTGCTATTTTATGGGCAAGACTGGCTTAATAGCTGGTAACCTTATACCTAGATACGTACCTTTAAGTAGATGATATTTGAGCTTGAGAATAAATACGTATTTTGATGGGTTCTCTTGGTTTCTGGTAACATTATACACCACCACGTGGGTGGTTTGAGACTAATAAATTCGTTAAAAAAAAATTATTTAAAAAAAATCACTTAGAAATTAAACTGCTATTTATTTGTGCCTGCGTATAATATTAGTATATAAAAATAAACAACTGGCGCATAAATAGCCGAAAAACCTTCATAATGACGGCTATACCTATTCACTTAAGATTTGTACCACTCTGAAAGAGCCTAACAGTCATAACTTTCATACAAAACTCTACTATGAAAATCCTGCAATAAAGTTTCATATGACGTGATTATGGAGTGGCATTTACCCTTTAGGGCATTATTATAACAGATTACAACACGTATTAGGGCAATTTGCCTCGAAATAGTTACACATGGTATACCTTCGACAGGAGTAATCTAGGGTCCTACGAAGGGCACGATACACGCTCGGCTAATGTAGCTAACTTGTATCGACGTAATTGAGTGATGTCGACGATAATGAGAGCTCGTTAATGGATTAGCTATTAGCTCCCAGATCCTGAAGGAGAAAATTCTGAATCTTATATAAGTACGTAAAGGCAAAAGGACTAATGACATACTCGTATCATGTCACCGAGATTCTGTTTATTCCGAATAGGATTGAAAGTCGATTATTCAATTAAAACAGTGTACTTTACCTTAACTAAGAAAATTTTACTCATAGAAACTCATATTGTATGGACGCACTACATTTAATTAATACTTAACTTAATTTTATTTAACTGATCAAGTAAGTTCTCATACAAAAACAACAAAGGATAGTACCAAAAATATAAGAAACGAAAAGAAAACTACGGCAAACTCTGTCTCCTTTAAGGTAAGCTATTTATCGGCTCTCCAAAATGTATCAGAAATAACACCACAAATGTGCGTAGTCAGTAAATATCTAACAAACCCCTTCATTTAAGTTCCTCCCCATACGTGCTGCGAATCACAAACTGTCTAACAATCGACACTAAGTATATTTGTTTTACTTAAGTGGAAAAATCACCCCGCAGAGAAGACTGGGGTTGTAGTAAATAAGGAAACTGGGAGTAATATATGACGAATGTCTATTTATAGTCACATGTTCATATACGGCTATAATAAATATAATAAAGTTGGTCTTTTGTTGACGCGGTCTTATATCAAATATTTTGTATTCTATATTAAGGATTTTGGTGTAGGGAATTCTTGTCTAAAGCATTTCTTTCATGTTAATTCAATGTAATTCAAGCTATTCATAATGTGTTAAAATGGCTATAGAAAAGTGATATCTTCTAGGTTCTGCCTAGTCCAAAAGGACCTTGTTTGCAATAATTAGTATCATAAATTTATCTACAAAAATTTTAAATAAGATTATATTTTATGCGAAATCATTGCATGTTTCAAAGTTTAAATATTGGTATAAATTTGCTCATCAATTTCCAATTCACACACACACAAACAAAACGTCTTAACATTGAAAACTACGATAGATTTGCTGTGGATTTTATCGATTGGAACTAGGTAAGCCGTCCCAACCAAGTCCTTAGTGCACCAACTAACGAATAGGGAGCGGCAACTCCTGACAATAATTTAGTCTCTGGAGAGGCCTTTGTGCAATCAGTGGTTCCTCACCCTAACGGCTCATGTCTTAGTTTTTTTGTCACTTTATTTGGCAAGTTGACTTGGTTTTGAGAAAGCGTTTGTTAGTTTGGTTCACTTTGCGGTAAGGTGATTCGCAATATGACGGAAAGGTTAAATGACAATATATTTTGAATAGAATTAGTAATTAAATACCATATTTTAGATATTGATAGTACATATTTTTTTAAATGTTGAGCCATTTTACATCTATGAATATTCTTTAATAAAGTGTTAAAAATTTTAATGTTACCATACATATAATTAACAAAACAATGAAACTATTTCTCCAACTTACCAATTAAGTTTTATCCTAAAGCCAACCTTAGACATTCCATTCCCGTGCCAGACTGTTTCCAATCAGTAAAGCAACGAGACGAAAATAAAAAAGCGAAACAACTATCCATTATCAAGGTTAAATGAGCAAGTGTACCTTTTAATCATCTTAAAAGGGCCGTAAATCCTAGTTGCAGGGCTTATTATTTCGAAACGACTTCAAGATGTGACTAGACAGTACAATACAGGTTTCGCAGAACAAATAACTATCAGGCAACCGAACAAAAAGCCTACGAATAGAAACTCAACAAAAAGGACAGAACATTTTCTCAAACTACAGTATCTATGACATCCCAGCCAAGTATAACTATTTGATTTAATATGTACATGAGCAAATATTTCGCAAAATATATTCTGCGTAAATTTGATAGATAATTATGTATTTCATAACAAGAGTAGTTTAAAACTTGAAGAGCTTAGAAACTAGCAGTAAATCTGCTTTACCCATTTATATTATTATTTTTTTATTAATTTTGAATCAGGCGTCCTTAAATTCCCTGCATTTTATATTATTTTTGAATCAGGCATCCTTAAATTCGATCTTCTTTCATATAATTTAATATGGAACCTACGTAGAGGTATACGTGGATGAAACTCTCTAACTCTCAATTCTTTTGTTCAATTGCTAGTAGATTATAGTAAATACACTATTCAGTTCTGTGACGTAAAGAGAATTCTAACTAACTGCCATTCATCTTGGCAAGTCGTAAGAGCGACCAAGGGATTAGGGTAGATGGAATCTATTGGACGATAAGCTAGTAACCCTCACAGACGGTTCACACATAATTACAACTCCAATATTCATGCTAATGAGTGACCAAAGAGATATTTTCATGTCTCCAAGGTTCTGTCCACCCCGAAAGGAATGTATATACACCAAATGGAATGTATATACCCCGATGTAAATGTATACACACCAAAGATACAACCGGGGCAACCGGACAAATAAAAAAGTGACCTATATTATTGAGAAGATGCACGATTTATGTCACGCCATCTGTTTTTCCAATTTGGCTTTAAAAATAAGCGGAGTAAAATAAGAAGTTAACACTTACCAAAAGATCAGTATGGGATGGGGTATCTGTACTGTAGTATTATATTATCTGTGATCGGGGTGTGAAAAAGAGCAGTGCAAGATAGATCACCGTATAAATTGTGCGGTGTCTCTAATTGACGGAAACCCGCCGTGGAGGGGAAGGCACATTGGGCCACATGGCTCCCTCTGATTTACTCGCCACCGACTGCGATAAATTACGTACATGCAACTGAATTTTTATGTTAGACAAATTTATAGCACGGAAGTTATTATATATGATTGCGGTGCTTCAAAATAGGGTTTTTGGGAAAGTCAGGGGTTACATTTTGAATAAATAGTATTAATACGTTATATAATTTTTAAAATGAATAGATAGTTTGATATTGTTAAGGTTACGTCTATAAATATTTGTAGTCAATGTAATCTTTCAAGGAGTAAAAATCATAAATTTCCATATTACCTAGATGAAAATAATAACCAATATTAAAATAAGTAAAAAATCTGTTTTACTTATTCTTAGACGAAAAGAAATCAACTTAAGCTTAATTAATTGTTTCAACTAGAAAATTTAACCTTTTTATTAATAATTTGGAAAAGTTTATTTGGTATGTATATTATCATCAATAGATCAAAGCCACTAGAGACTACCTATAACAAGGCGAAGGATAATTTTAATTACATTTTCAAACAAGGGAATACCCCTGAGAAATCTTCTGAGACTTTTTAAATGGAAACGTCTTTTCATTGAATATTCACACGAATCTACGAATCCATTAAAAAGTTATCTAACTGAAGACAGCATTGAAATATGCAAATCAATATATTGATTATTTATTTTTTGGATAAAAAATGTATAGAATATTATATAAAGCTCATTTTACACATTCTAAATTTTGCAAAAGGAAGATCCCAACGGAAAGCCTACATAAATTTCAACTACGCTTTCAAAAAAAGCTTTCCTCGCAAAAGAATTTCTGGAACCGTGATTTCATTTCATTGAATATTCACATGAATCTGGCCTTCCATTAATAAGTTATCAAAGGCTACTTAGTATTCCGTTGATATTGAAATTAATATTCAGGTCGAGAAAAAAGATTCAGCTCTTCAAATTTATTCGTTTCGCAAGTTAGAGTGAGGCTTAATTTAAGGCAAACTTTGCAATTACACGTACGGAATATTATTTTATCGGTTACGTGTTGTCAGTACAGGGTTTAGGAACTTGATATCTTTAAATGGGTTAATTGAATACAGGTCAATCTGTTGCCTTGTTGGCGTCATTTGTTTCTGAATGCGTCATATTTTTGGTCATTCGTTCTGGTAAATAAGTGCATTAAAAGTGTACAACTTAACTCTGCATTGGCAACTTTACTATGGCCGAATAATGTATAAAATGCATTGTTTATTTTAATTATATTACAATAAAGTATTCCACGTGCTATAAAAATAAACTGTATAGTTATAGACAAGTGATTCCGAATCCTAATAAGCAAAATAAAAAACCTAAAGTAAAACACATACATGCAATGTTAATGTTAGACTTAAATTAAAATTATGATCTCAATGAAAGGATACCTTTTCTTAAGTAAAAACATGTTTCATAAATTTATTCTATCTCCCTGAATATTATTTTTAAAAAGATGTATATTTCATTAAATCTACGGAAGAAAAATGAATGTTTTCATCAGGAAGAGAGCCAATTATGCGCGATTTATCAGTTCTCTACTACTAGTAACTAGGCCAAGTTTGTTTTAAGTACAGTAAAGGAATGATTCCCTAAATAGTGAGCATATATTGATAAAGTGCTGGGGTTTTTGTAATTAAAATTATTGTGTTGTGATGCTTATGAAATTCAGATTTAACTATAGGAAATATCTATATAGACATAATACTATTAAACGTGAATATGAATACTACCCCGTTAGGAACAAGAACAGTGAAGATTATATTTATGTGCGTTACCCTTCATTCTAAAATAAAAAGGCGATAATAAATTGCAGATTCGAGTTCTTTTCCAATTTACAAACTGCCCTTTTACCGTAGATAACTAAAAACGTAAACATTGTCTCCCAAGAAAGAATTTGTATGCCAAATGCCTGTTGACGAGCGAACGATCGCATTAGCCGGTGATCACACAGCGACCTGAATAAGCGGCAACTTACAGGGATTTCCACAATAGCATCTGTGGCGAAATTTCACGAGACACGCCTCGTACGGCAGCCATTTTGTTGAATAATTGAGTAAAGACTCCGCTTTATACAAGAGCAAATCTTTGAATTATAAAGAAGACTACCTCGGCGTGGGTTGTTCTAATTTGGTTCTCTCTTGTTAGGGAAAACTTTGAGATAAGAAATGTATTTTAGAGTGTTGCTTTTCTCTTTGCGGAGAGTAGTATTGTACGAAGTTTACTTTGTTTTAGAAAAGCAAATGTAGACGTAGTATTAGGTATATAATAATGTAAATGCTGTAACTAGTGAAGATACCTACATATTTAAATATAGGAAACTAAATTTGCTACACATCCATACATTTCATTATGTTTTCGTGTACCTATACAAACATTCACGTGTTTGTAGAATGTCCTATTGATTATATTTTATACTGCTATGCAATGAATACAGAATATAATGAAAAATAAATCCTGTAGCACCATTCTGAATACTTTGATTAAGCTAATTCCGAAGTCCGGATATCAAAATGGAACATTCCTCCGGCGGCGGGCGACATCTGGTGCGACTTTGCCGAGTTAACAAGTCACACTCATACATATTAAAACTAAATGTTGTCACCTTTTCCATATTCATTCGCTTTTCAGCTGCCTTAGTTTTACGTGGAAAAACTAAAGCTGTATATTCAGTAATGTCTTTTTACCTATGCATGGATTTAGACTTAATTACAAGTTCATAAGGTCATGAATCCAGTATGAGTTAATATTGTAGTCTCAGTTATTAAGTGAATGCAAAATAGCTGTTGTTCTTCACGACATTGCTTGGGGTCAATAGAATATATTGTGAGATATGATAGCAACCTGTCAGTAACATGAGAATTCAATTACATCCGTATTATTTATGCCACTCAATATATAACGACGTTCAATGAATGTACTATTACTGTACTTATATTGAATCAAAATTATTTGAATTGAATTTTATGAGTGAGGAAATATGTCTTATTAATCTCCAAGGTTCTGTTCATATCGCACGAAATTACAGAACGTGATTGTTTATGAATCTGAAACAAAAATAATTTCCGTAAATCTTATAACTATTGCAATCACCACATACAAGTTGATACACATTATCGATAAATAGAATAACTCTGACTTGGCTACACATGATGACCTGTTGAGTTATATTAGCGAAGTTATATCGTAATATGGTCTGTCGGTGAAGTAAAAGTTTCTCTGTTCAAGTATACCGAAGCTCTAATTTTAGTAGACGGCTGCGTACTGCAGGAGTCGAGAGCTTTTATGAAACTTATTGGTGCAAAGCTTGAGAGGAACGAGTTGAAAAATCGTAAGGTATAGGTAGAAAATCTCTAGTTATATTTTGTAGTTACTTGCATAGGGGATGGTAAATCAATGCATAAAGTATTATAATTGTAAGATCGATATATTGAAGTACTTATAATGGTACCCATATATGTTATTTATATTCAAGGCAAAACGTTAATTATATAGTACGTATTATAAATTATAACACGTAAATATAATCAAAGCTCATTATCATTAAAAGTATACAAAAAAAATATTGAATATTGAAGAAGAGTCTTTTTCTATAATATAATGCTTATGTTCTTGCAATAAAAATTCATACTGTCTTTATTCTTAATTCAGTAGTTCAATTCAGAAAAATAAAATACGCGTGTAAAATAGCTTTAAGCCAACATCTCTTACACCTTGGGCCGCACGCTTGTTGTAGTGCTGTTAAGCTGATGTTACAACAGATTTGCTGCTTTCACGTAAAAGCACGATCCTCAGTGACAATCACTATCGCTTCAGCCGTCTACATATCTACAGGTATTGGGCCGTTTCAGCGTGCGAATTGCCTTTTCATGGCACGCTTTCAGAGACTGAAAGATAAATAGTAAATGTATACTGTTTACCTTTGTATATACGGGTAAGGTATGTATTGATAGGAATTTGTATTTGAACTATACAAACGTACTAACTATTATAAAAAACCTTGTTAAAGTTAATAAACCTTCATGTTGTAAATATAATGTTAAGTGCTTATATATTCATTACTAAAAAGATTTTTAATTGGATATGTATTTACATAATACATAATGAGATACACTTTTAGACGAAAACTACACACTTACGAGTATTAAGAAACATCCATGCTAAAAAGTGACCTAGGATATATCATATCTCCGAGGTTCTTTTCATTAGATTAGAGGATGAGAATGTAAATGTTTAAGTAAGTACGAATATTAAATAAAAGGCCACAAACTCATTTGACAACTAACCATAATATCCGTTCATAGCAGCCGTGCCCATTAAATTTAATTCACAAACTAAGCTTATTACCGTCCATAAAAATGACAAGATTATTAATCTGGTTCCTTCGCTGCGTCCGTAGTCCTTCTACTTGAAGATCGTTATAACGGTTGGATAGTTAGTAGACTAGCGGACTTGTTATGTTGCAAGCTGCAATTTGTGCTACGACGTTGAAAATTGCCATCCAGTCTATTTGCAGTATTCTGTGATGGAAACTATACTGAATGACGACTTAATTTGACAGGTATACGTGTATCATGTCTGGTCAAATTGATGGCAGATCTAACTAAATTATATTTTTTGTTCAGGTTTCTGTGGTAATGGGTAAAATTATCTTAATATGACATTTATCAAAGAATTAAGGTTCAGATTTTTGTAGGCATATGAGTATATCATGTCTAGTAAAACTGATGGTAGAACTAGTTAAATTTTATTTTATTTAAAATGATCAAAAAAGTGTGTCTGTTTTCTGAAATTCTCAGTTTCAAGCATGTATGGTTTGTAAATTATTATCCAGATTTATTTTTATTTTCTTTTAAAGATAGACAGCATTGGATAGTAAATAGTAGTAAGCATAAGCTCAGTTCCTTGAAAGCGAGAAGCGCGCAACAAAAGACGAGGCAACAATATAGGAGACCTATGGGCATCATTAAGCATTAAAGAAGCCGCAACACAAGTGCAAAAGTCGGGAGCACTTAACGTAAATAACAACTTTTAGTGTTTAGTCTACGTGAATCCAGGCCAATTGTACTTACAAAAATGCATGGAGCTCCACTCCAGGCTTTAAAAGGCTTTCTCTCTGATTGCCCTTTTACACTTAGCCTCTAAATAAATAAAAGCAATGCCTGCACAAGGGCCGTGCAGAATACTGGAATTTTGTTTAGAAGGAAAATTTCGTGACACTTCTTCATGCTCGTAGATAGAATAAATTGACCTTGAATATGGAAGAATTGTCTATTTCTATGTAACATTATGAAAAATATAGCTAATAATATAATTCTCACATGGTTAATTATCTCTGCTATTGTAGCATTTTGAAGGCTACTATTTCAACTAATCATGAAACGCAATAAGATGTATTTCATTTATCAAATTTTACTTACAATAGTCTGCATAGAGAAAAATCTCTATTATAGAACCAGGGGCCTATCCTAATGTAGAGAATTGACACTTGATGATCCACTAACAACTTTACACCGATACTGAATTGCAATTGAATTACGATTCTACAAAAAGCATTAGTGGACTTGGCCCCTGACCTGTACTCAACATATTTCAGCCAGCATTCAGATGTTGGCGTAGCTTAATTCAAATTCCAGGCCAAACGTCCAGTGTCTTTGTCAACGCATTTGCTCATCACAGCTGAAAGGTACCCGTAAACATAAAATTCCGCTCGTAAAACATAACAAGCTTATAAAACCGCAACAGAATTGTGAAGGGTCTAGAAGGACGATTCCCCTTTTATTGCTGAATATAAACAATCACAATGAGCGGTTATACTATCCGTGTTTATTACTCTGCACTACTTAGGCCCGTGCTAGTGTCAGACACAATTAAACGTTCAAACTAGATGATTGCTCCGATTTATTGCGTCAAAACTAGTAATGTGACTAATGTTTGTAATAATTATTATCTTGTCATGTGAATATCAGACAATAATCTAAAATTTGGCGTGCTGATAATATTTTTCCACTAGACAAAACAAAAGAACGCAATTTAATCGCTGTATCAGTTTTGATAATAGTATACAGAATGGCATTCGAATAATTGAGCGTTCAGTGTTAGTATGGGTTCTAAATTTAATACTTAATAACATTTCTGCTTAAGAGGTTATCAAGGGATTAAGAATAAAGGACTATTTTTGCGGGCAATGGGCTAGAAAAGGTAATGTAAAGTAGGTAAGATGGTTAATCATAAGGCTGATTAAGAATATGTTCTATTTATGAGGTTCTGTCATCCTAGAAACGTAAAAGGACTTCAGTTTTTATGTGTATAAAAAATAAATAGTTGAGTAAATTAATATCACTTTTATTAAAACTTAGATTTTAATATTATTTTTTCAGGACCAAATAATGATTTGACTAGATTGAATGAATAAATGTATTGAACGTTATCCCTAAATTATTTGGCTAATACCACAGATGTCTCAGTGGTTCAGCCCCTAGCAGAATCGGCCCAGGCGACCGGACTATAGTCCCGCAGGAGTCATTCCGACGTCACTCGCCCCGAAAATTACTCGCCCAAAGTAATTTGAGCATTTTTTCTTTTGTTATTCTTTAAAGCCTCCAGAGATTCCTCGACGTTATGATCTCATTTTGAGTTATGGGGAAAAACTCTTAGGCCAGAATTATTGTCCATCGGATTAGGCGTTTACTCCGGGAGCCGCATTATGTAAGTGGGGTTATTAAGCCAACCTTTTCAGCGATAGCGAGGTCTCGTACTTCTTTTTTTGGAAAATTCAAGAATTTATTTAGTATACAGGAGTCTTACATATATACTCATCCCTTTCCCTAAAATTCTTTTGAAGTTGACAGAAGTCGAGACATACAGAAAACGTTTAGCATAGCTAGCTTAATTGAACTGAAGATGTTCTTTTATTTAAAATATCACAATATACTTACACTTACATATGTGTGTACTTATTAAAGTTAACTGATATAGTAGAAAATTTCAACAATATATATGACTGCGGCACAATCTTAGAGAAGTTCCAAAGATTTGTAAATTCAGCTCGTGTAGTCAAATAACACACGGTAACTCTTGTTAACAGCCTTCGCTAAGAAGTTCCGATTCAAAACGAATTTAAAACAAACGTATTTATCTTGTTAATTTTTGTTTTCTAACAAACACAATTCAGTCGCTTGTTGCGTTGTTTGTTGCACTGTTGTTAAATGTTTCTCATTATAATGAGATTTAAAAATATACTTAACCTTGCTATTAGACCTCAAAAATCTACTTACACTACTAAATCTAATTGATAATGTTACACCTCAATATCCAGATATTACCTATCCCTTGTTTCATCAACTAATTTAAATAAATAAAATAATATCATCTTAAACAACCACATTAAATAAAATTTATATACAATAATAGGATTACAACATGAATATTATATTTCATTTAATTAAATAATAATTTGTTTCTTGTGCCCTTTATTTGTAAGGTATTGATTTGTATCATTATTCAATAGCGTTTTTATACCATCGATATACAATAGACACATTCCCTCTTGTGATTTTCCTAACTAATCCACTATCAACCTATGATATTCAATACATACATCATGCTATTAAGTGACCATCAAAGAATTAGTATACCTCCCAGTTTAACCACTTTTTGACCATGTCCCAACTACACCAAAGCACAGTCAGTCCAACTTAGTGACTTATTCAGAGGTCTTGTTCAGAATCTCTTCGCGACTGAAACTGTATCTTTATAAATGTGGCCCCGAGGTGTCGTTGCACTTCTGCAGAACAAACTACTTCCGAAGCGAAGTTCTTTTACTACGTAGATACGGAATTCGCTTAGAGAACATAATTTACGGCTTCTTTGTGTTGCAAAGGACGTTTTTCAGGTGAAAGGGACGTTTTAATTAACATGATAGTAGAATATACAGTAGAAGAAGTTGTCTATACTACATTTATATATAATATGTGGGTTGGTTGTGCCTATAAGTCACTAAATCAGCAGTTTTAAAAATGTGTAATCAAACCTTTGATTATCCTGTAGTGAAAGAATAACATGAACGGTGTATAATTTATGTTAGAACACAAATTTACATAAAATCTAACCTAATATTATAAAAAGTTAGGTTCTATGTGTTTTCTTTTATAACAACAACTTACCCTTGTAAACAGACCTATAGTTTGAAGTAAATGTGCAAACTGGACTCAACTACAATTTAACAAGGACAGTGTATCTACATAGGAAACACTGTTTCAACCTCCCGGTTCTCTGAGGTTAGAGTGTTATATGTCACTCTGGCCTTGCAGAATACCATTCCGAGTAGACAAGGCTATGTTTAAATAAGAACCATGAGTATTATTTTCACTAATAAAGTAAATTAAACATTATCAAATATTTCTTGACATACGCAGCCTTAGCATATTTGGATTATTTATATTATAACGGTAATGTTACATAGTGAAATCTAATCCTAAACTGCTTTCTAACTAATAATCCATTTAGGAATCATCTGTGTCTAAACTGTTCTTAGTTAAGTTCGTAAAGGAATTACAACTATATTACTAAAGTAGTAATAGTTCAAAGGTAAATATCAAAGGAAGGAATCACTCCTTATATACCAAATTTCCATCCCTCTAGGAATTATTTTGTATACTTGTATATTTTAAACCTCGACATTTCCACCCAACCCAAGTCTATTCGGGGTGGTGCAATGTCCTTGGCGTATCCACATCCACCGCCAGCGGATACGGGTCAAGGGGTCATGAAGATTGGTCACAAGTTTCTACCACCGTGTACTGAACATTATTCATTCCTAATTTGCATTTTTGCTTTAGTTCTAATGTACGGTAGTCTAATGGTTTATGTAAGTTTTAGTTATAATAGTGAATATAAGTTAGAATGTACATACATGAATGTAGTTTGTACTAATAATAGAGAATTTGGTTTACCTTAACTTATTTTAGGCAGTTAGTTCTTATAGTGATATATGGTGTTATGTATTCCGTATATGTTTAAAAGGCTGGTGTTAGAAGTATACAAACGCCGACCGTGTATGAGAAGGTGTATTATTGATGTCAATTAATCGAAAGTGGTTTGTCAAGAATGCGATAAATGGGGATCAATGATTGTATGACAGCGAATGGTAGTGAGCTTACACTTCTTTATGATGATATGTATGTATGCTGAAATCAGGTTATGACTTTCTCTGTTAAAAAAATTTTATCAGATATCTTTACGATGTTTTTCTCACTGTAAAAAGTGGCAATAACATTACTAAGACTAAGCAGCAAAGGATAGTCATCGTAAGTTGTATTTTGTAATATTCGTATTCTCTTAATAGATTACAGTTTTCTAAATGTTAACCTGAAATAATACTGATCATAGAATTAGTAACAGAGCTATCGACAAGTATGTATATACAGGGTGGCGCATTCAAAACGGTCAGTATGGGAAAGTCTGAAACTATAAGAGATACGAAAATTTATTCTTAGGAACCATGTCACCGATTTTGATAAAAATAAAAACTGCATTCATACTTTCTTTGAAAAAACAACTGTATCCAGTACGGGAATCGAACCCGGTTGCTTTGAAAAAATAATTTGGCCTTTTTCACTTTTTCTTTTTAAATATCGATTGTGTAGGTCTTAAGCTGTAAATGTTTCTATGAAACATGGTGTCGAAAATAAATAAAATGTATTGTTTTGGCATACTTTAGTTTATCATAGTAGGTTTTCTAAGTGACCACCGTTGTTTTTAATACAATATTCAACACGTTTAGGTAACGATCTCACTATTGAATTTTGTATTTTCATGTGGTGAATTTGCGTTACAATTAACTTTATTGCTACTTTTAGGTCTTCAATGGTGTCATAGCTTGTTTTGTAAAATTCATCCTTAACGTAATCCCACAACAAAATTTCTAATATGGTTTAACACGTCACTTAAAGTGGACTTTTCAATAGATTGTTAGTTTTTGATTACTGTAGATAACAAAACCTCCTTAAAGAATTAATGCAATGCTAATGCCACATGATATGGTGTATGTAACAAGTAGGGAAGTACAAAACTACAAACAGCCATAGAGACAATTTTACATGTCTGTTAAATATTGTTACGGAGTATGTAAACTACTATGATAAACTAAAGTAAGCCAAAACAATGCATTTTATTCATTTTCGACACCATGTTTCATAGAGACATTTACAACTTAAGACCTACACAATCGATATTTAAAAAGAAAAAGTGAAAAGGGCCAAATTATTTTTTCAAAGCAACCGGGTTCGATTCCTGTACTGGATACAGCTGTTTTTTCAAAGAAAGTATGAATGCAGTTTTTATTTTTATCAAAATCGGTGACATGGTTCTTAAGAACAAATCTTCGTATCTCTTATAGTTTCAGACTTTCCCATACTGACCGTTTTGAATGCGCCACCCTGTATAGTTGTATGGCAAAATGAGCATATTTAAATTAGTTTATTTTACATGATTCAATGCTTTACATAATACTAGCTTTATTACTTTTATAATTCATACAACATTGTTAATTTACCCTCCCAAACAAGCCCTAGAATAGCCGGCAGCATATCACAGGGTATATAATTGTAAAACATTGACCGTTGTACCATAAATCTACGTCGACTTAACGTCGGTTCCCGTGAAATATTAACCACATGCTCGGTTTGACGTCGGGCTTAATGGCTAACCTAGTCGAAAACATCGGATAATGCTCCCCATCACTAACACTTACCCAGAGATTTTAATTAGCCTGGCGTAATATGAAAATTTATATGATGTAGCATATAGAAATTGTTAATTAGAGTAATAGGTAGTATTATTTTGCTATTACTTGAAATACTATACTAAATATACTAGTTTCAAATTAGTTCACATGAATTCGAACTGTTTTCCTATGTATTCCTGTCTAATGAAAAGTTCCTGGAATATTTCAATTAATGTGACAGTAATTATTCAAAGCTCTGACTAGGATTAAAGTAATTTAGTTTTGGCGGTTATATTTCTTGTTCTAAACCAGATATTGCCTCTCACGTGCCGGGCTTATAGTCTATAATAACTATTTTAAGTTATTACAGTAAACATGTTATTAATAAGAAGCCCAAATTGTATTAGGTAAACTCAGCTTTTGATCTAAGAATCAGTAAGCTGTACAACATTCCCTTACCAGACAAACACATACTCCTAAGCTCGTCTAATCATCCAAATTTAATACAGGCCAAAAAGTACATTGTAAGCTCCAATAAATCACAAGTAAGTCCCCAATTCAGGTCAATGTCGGAGCCATCAATCAATAGGCAAGTGAAGTGTAAAAACTGGTAATAGGGGGATATACCTCGTACAAAGGCCGTCGGGTCATAGATCACCCGACTTTTCATCATGCTCCATTCTTCCACCAGATGCTACGTCATTTATAGGAAATGTAGTACGAAGGAGTTGTTTTATGTTTTTACTTTGGTTTAAAATTTTATTGTGTTGTTGATATACATAGAATTTATTTTTTATATATGTTTAGTCTCTTCTGAGTGGGCAGAACTTGGAGATTTAATATCCCCTAGGTCAGTTTTAGTATGGGCTGTGATGTTGTACAAACTATAAAATTTCTTGAATACAATGCAATTTGTCAGGACTGCGATGTATGTGATATCACAGAGTTTAAGATTTTTGCACCTAGAAATATAGAAACTTGCCACCGTTTACTCTGTAAAAGGGTTGGCAGAGATCGTTTATGTTGTAAAATTCGCTTTCTTAAGATTCGGCAACTTCTCATATAAAACAAACTTGTTTAAGCAAATTAAAAAAAAATTACTATATAATCCGTTAAACCTTAGACTTTTATATAAAAGTTTCAAAAAAACCTTCCAAGAAAAAGTTCATAAAAGATCCTTCATGAATATTGATAAGTAATTATGAGTTCAACGAAAAAGAGTTCCGAAACAATACGAGCTAACGTAGTCCAGAAATTCTTTAATGAATAAAGGAATGTAATTAAACCGTGCAATTTCAGTGGGAGATAAGGTTCGGGTAAAAAGGCGAAGGGTGAGAGCCATGAATAAGTCGCTGGAGAATTTCTGGCTCATAGTTCTTATAAATAGAAGCGATGAGAGTTCAAATTAAGAGCCCCGTAGTTCATGTGGGGGAATAAGATTAATGAACGATCATCTGGGCTTGTGCGCAAACAATGGGACTGTTTTCACCCCAATGTGGAGCGTCAAAAGGCAAATATATCTCTTTGTAGGCACAAATATGTATCTACTATATGAGGTTTTTAAAGTTTAAATACTTTATAGAGTTAAATATAACAAAGGACTTTCGTAATACACAAGTTTATTAAACAAGTTTTGGGGAGTGTTAGTTAATTTATACACAACTTTTATTTACAATTCAATACTTTTACCGAATAAATAACTAATATAATAAATATAATAATGTAATAAATAACATATAAACATAACAAATATTGGTTACTACCGATGTATCACACCAGAATCTATATTTTTGGCCGTATCTTTCACTGAATGAATGAAATGAATGCATTTTATTAATTATAAGCATCATATCACTTATTGAAAGTCAACTGAAAAAAACTTACTTGAAAAATTGACACTAAAATAAGAATTGAACAATCTTAACAATTAAAAATAAATCAAATTTAACTATTGTTATTTCATAAAAGAAAACCTGCAAAGAAGAAATGTTAGGAAACTATTTTGAAACTTATACATTATGTGTTTGTATATACCTAAGTGCTAATCATTTCAATACGACGTCCCTCCCACAAAACCTAAAGGGAAGCGGGAAAAAAGAGAATAATCCTTATTTTGATCTCACCACTCTGAGAGAGTCAGATCCTTCGTTGATCCGACTTAGGAGTTTGTTCATTCTTTTTGGTACCAAGTTAGGGGAAAGGTTACGTGTTTGGAAAGACGATAATGATGCACTGCCAATGTACAGAGGTTGATATAGTTAATAAATCCGTTGTCGAAGTAATTGAATGTCGAAAAATGTTAAAACAATCCGTTTTTTTGGGCACTGTCACAGTCACATTTACATTAATTAGATTAATTCAAAAGCCAAATTAAATTATGTATCATTATTGATAAGGTGAACAAATATTTCTGTTATAATTGGATAATTAACAAGCAATCAAAGTTTTCATTCAAAATCTACCAATATAAATAGCAGTCGATAAAAACAAATATTGGAATTTTAACAATCCATAAGAAATGTAAGACAATTGTTCTGTCCCGAACTTTCTACTTTAAGCATTGTTGTTCCGAAGTTCCGAGAAAAACTAGTAAAAGCATAAGAAACTTATTACCCAAGTAGAATGGATCACGTTTCATCAACAGAGATACGTGCCTCAAGACGGGAAGCTCTTCAGAATTTCATTATGAAGCCACGACTCGCACTGCCCCGGACGCTGGGCAATTCGACCCTCTACCAAATAACAGGATTGAGGTAAGCGTTGATGAATCAGATTCAATAATAATAATATATAGGACGCTTTTTTTTACTACATGAATGTGTTGCGGTAAGACTTCCCGCGACCATAGCCTATGCAACGGGGTCGAAACGTAGTCGAAGGTAGTCTTTATTAATTTATCGTGATACGACCCGGTTTCAAATAGTAAATAAAATGAGTATAAATAGCAGTGTTTAAAAATAACTATTTAGGACACTATTACACTAATGAACTATCCCCCTTGGTAAGTTCATTTAAGACTTGTGTTAAGTAATAAAGTATATTTAAGAAATATGTACATATTGTGTATAGATAAAAACACATTTAGTATATGCATATAATAAACAACCAGACTGGAAAGCAGAACAAAAGCGCAGTTCTTAACTCTGCCTCCACCGGGAATCAATCCCAGAACCTCACGATTAGCGTTCAGGTGCTTAGATATGGTAAAATGAAAATTAGTTATGTTTATAGATTGAAGTACTATCCATTTGTAGTATATCGGATGATAGCTACATAACCTACATTGATAAAGTAAATACTAAAATAGAGAAAAAGGGGACGTACGTTTTGCCTTAAAAAAAGAGGATGATTTCCTAGTAAATTTGGGTTTTTGAACAAGAACAGTGAAAACGTCTAGTGACAAAATTATTTGCCTACTATTTATACGTTTAACAACGTTCATTTTAATGAAACTGCTCCTCTTTACCAGCAGAAATGAAATATTAATAGGTTGTATTGTTCTTTTATACTGAATAATTCCGCCATTTGTAAATGAGGCATGAAATCGTTAATTTAGGCCAATGTCGGGGGTCATCAATCAGTTAGCGAATGAAGGGTAAAAACTGCTAATAGAGAAGGAAATAGCTTTGTGATGGCTGAACCTGCCAAGTATAGAGCTTTCTACTTTCTTTATGGTTTACCAAAACAAGCTCTATATTGTCCGTATATAAAAAATAAATAGGTAAATATAATTATGCCTCTATTGGACAACAGAATAGGCAAAGAATATCCATCGGCACCTTAAACCATTTTTCAAATCTCTGTGGCTTCTTTCACATCCAGTACCTTTGGACCTTTTACCATCGACATAGTCATCTCTATAGAACAGTTAAATATTGGTATAGAAGCGGTGATGGTTTTAGCAATGATTGTTTCTTGTATGGTTCTAATAATAAAGCAAGTAAGTTTTGTTGCAAGAATTGTGGTACCAAATATAAAAGAGTAGTAAGTTTGAGAGGTTGGAAACATAGCTGATTGACAAATATCAGTCACTTACAACATGTAAGCAACTGATTACAACTTGATAATACCTATAACTACACGTCACTTCCTTTACTAATTCTTGATATATAAAGTTTTATCTGATAATGAGATGAACTATGTTTCGAAATATTCCGGTCGGAAAATCCTGTATTATATCCATTAATCTTTTACAATTTAGTGAATTATGACATAATGTACATACATTTATTCCCATCTTTACATGCCTAAAAAATGATCAGAGACTATAGATCTCCATCTTGAACCATTCGGACAAATATCTTGCTTCGCTTTTAGTTTACATTCTCTTTTGTTCTTTATGATACGTACTTGCAGCATAGGATCTATATATAATATTCTACGCGGCGTATTTTGTCTAGCCTTATACACCTTGAGTTATAAAATAAAAAATACATTACTGGTATGCAATTTTTGAGGTCAGTAAGGCAAATTTTCAAGTACTGAATCATATATGCATAAAGTTACATTCCATTGAAACTCACTCAAGCATGAAACAATAAATGGGTAGCCGGGAGCTTTTCCAAGCCATAAATATCGCATTACTATAAGTGGCGCTAGTAAAAGTTTAATGATATTAGCCACTTTATGATTGGGATTACCTTTTACCAATATTTGTGTAAAACTATTTTTATAGCATAGACTCTATATATAAATAAGAAGTACTTTTCGTTTAACAATGTAATAAAGTTTATTTTTGGGTGTTTCTATAGAGTGTATTAACTATTTCATTTAGACGTGAATTTAAATAACTTTCGTGACTATGCAATGATGAGAAGATGCACATACATACAAATTGACCGCTTGACTGTACCGCTTGTTATAAAAACAAGTCAATATATTGATTAACAGTTACTTTTAAAAAAATCAATTGAAAAAACAAATTTCATTTACAGTTTAAAATCGTAGTTCCTTAAAACTGACTTTAAACCAGACACTTTTAATTATGCACTCATAGCTTCTAATTTCCACGTATGACCGTAAAGGGAAAATGTCAAGCCTCAATAAGACAATGCGAATAATGAACGCGTTAGCTGAATGGGAAAATAGCTCGTCAACAGTGACAATGGGCGGAACAATGCTGCCGACCCACATCGGGAGTCCGTCGTGATTAAGAAACAAAACCCTATTCAAACAAATGAAAAGTGCATAATGTGCCTTTTGTACTGCCAAATGCGGAAACGGGCGTTTCTAGTTTATTCTATATTTTGAGCCTGGCTTTGAATGAGTATAAAAACTAACAGTATATACGCTTCATGACTATACATTCCTGGGCAGTTTTATAATAAGAGGTTTGCGTATCCATCTTGACGTCAGAATTGTGTACTAAGTCTATGGCGATACGTTTGACCAGATAGTCATCACTCAAGGTCACCATGTAAAAGCAGTGACTATTGCCTATTCAATGCAATTAGCTGATTTTTTTTCGTAAATATTTCGACTACCTAAAGACATAGAACTGTAGAAGAAAAAATAACCCGACATAATCCATTAAAAGGTTACCACTAAATATGTCAATCAATTCCGCTCGTCTAATTGCATATGAATATGTGAAAGTAATTCAATCTATATCGCTAATCTAATCCCATAAGAATATGTTAAATTGTGTACAAACCTGTCATTTCATCCATATTCTACTCTTTTACATTTTAAATACATAACTATAACGGCCAGCGATTCCCGATCAAGAGTGATAACAAAACAAATGGTATCTATCATCGCGCAACTTGTTCAAAATCGATCAATCTGGACCGAACTACCTTAGATTTGCATCTTTATTGATATCCCTGTATCGGCTATGTAAATTTACACGTCGCCTAATGATTTATATTGTAATGAACGTCGTGAATCACGGGGCATCCGTGACTGTACGTAATTGCTTCGCCAATGGAATTAATTTCTGCCTCACGTATTTTATGGTATAGTTTTTGTTATTGATTCCCTTTGATATCGATAAGTTTCGCCCGACGTCCGTAGGCTGCGGTAGGATAATTGTTTTTATATGCACGATTCGCTGATTTAGTGCTTGTAGGGGTTGACAGGCTGGGTGACTGTACTGCTAAAAGGTTATTAAGGAATTGATACATGAATTTCGTTCTTCGTAGTAATGTTTATGTAAGCTATTGTTAACCATTGTATCGTTAAACATGTATATCATAAATATACGTACGTAATTTATATAATATATTTATATTGTTTGACATAAATTTCAGTTTAAATGCTTTAAAATACATGTGTGTAAACTACTATCTATACAAATGTTCATTGATTCGTATAATATAAATACGGAAACATAATCCTAGAAAAACACAGCAACAGACTTGAGTATCATCGCCGCTTCGCACAAGTACTTTTAAGGTGACCGAACCATAATCCTTGTCTAGTGGAGCACAAACGGCGACTTATCTGCGCGATACAATGGCGGACACAAAGCTCTGACACCTTCGAATTCACAAGTCGTTAGCCATAACGGAACCAGCGCCAACTCAAATGTACCGCATGAGTGCCTTTGTCACTTGCCCCGTGTTATGTGAACGAAGCTAGTTTTTCTCTTTTCAGATAACTAAATTATCTGCAAACACAGCACCCTTGTGACGAACGGCGTAAGGTTTACTTTGGCACGTTTGCCGACTACATTTGTGCACACGCGAATTCACGCGGACATCACACAAATTCCCACCCGTATACAAAGTGATCGAACAAAAAGTTATTTGGAATCGAATACACGATGTGACACTGTTATGTTGTGTTGGCTTTCGTTTCTGTGTACAATCGCTCTATTTCATCTGTCAATTTGACTGGTTCTAGTTTCTATCTGCATTGAGTACGGGAAACGAAACATATATGGGCCTAATTCTATCACAACATAGCGTCTATGAAAAACTATATGGATGTAATTGATTGTATTTGGAATTGTGTCTGCGATCTTTGTCTATCCCTTAAAGGGCTGCAAAGCATGATACGGGTGAAATTATATTGATTTATTATAAGTTTAAACATCAATTTGTGGTAGAAATAAGACAAAAAAAGTCAAACGCATCCACGACTACGTACTCATACCCTTACTTACTTCACACCCTTGCGGGGTAGTTAAAGTTTCTGGTGTCCATCTCCGCAATTCTATGGCCACCTCAAACCCTCAAAATAGTAAAAATAAATACATTTCAAACTCAGAATCCAAATCTTGACCCCTCTTTAGAATACCGAGTACAATTTAAAACACAATATAAATATTACAGTATTTTTACCATATTCAAAGCAGAAAGGTAAATAAGTAATTACATTCATGCTCCAGACACGCAGGGATTTGCAATGTCAAGTTTCTCAAACGATAAGCTCAAAATAGCATGTTGTAATCATTCAGTAAGAGACATTATTGATAAATTTCGTTTGATAACATATCAAAGAGTGATTACGCAAGTAAATCGGGGCATTAAATTCTTATCGACGTAATCTTGACAGATAATTAGAAATTCTATCAAATCCTGCTAATTATAAACAGATCAATCATCGTCAATCCACGCGCCGCCGATTATCGGATAGTTAAAGAACTTATCTGCGACTGACGCAGGCAGCCTATGACGCGTGTCCTGTCGTTAAAACATGCAGCCAAAGTACACTCGCATCCTGAAGATTTTGGACTTTCGTGGTTTCAACTGTTCTGTGATAGCAGATTTTTATCTAACATGGACCATTTAGTAGAGCGTTATTATTTTACTTTTGTAAGGCATAAGTGATAAACTTTTTGAAATATTATTCTCTATTTATTCATAATTATAATTTAATTAATAGCATATAATCACGCCACTACGTCCCTAACTGTATAGGTTGAGATTATCGATCGCCACCTGAAACGATTCTGACAAATCCTGCTTTCTCACACCCGTTAACCTTCTCATACATGCTCTTCAGTTCTTCACGCTACGTAGCTACTTTAAGCCTTACCTATCTTAAGCTGAATGTCTCCAATTTGATCTACCCCGTCCAACTCTACCTTCTCATTTTTTAATTCTCTGCCTACCCCTCTACAGCGAGACGGGCGTCATTAATGCATATATGTATGTATTATAATTAAACTTTACCAGGATTTATTTATTGCTCTGTAGTAAAATTGTTTCGTAAATATATATTTTGTCAGTAAAAACCTCTTAAAACAATGTATCACCTGTTATAAATATACATATAACACACTTTATATAAAAACATTTATAACCTTTCAAATAATCGTTAATAGAAGATAGATTTGACACTAAACGAAATATATTGCCGGGATAGGAAATCTTATAAGGAGCTCGATAGCACAATCGGCAATAATATTTCATCTGTATCCACTATAAACGCACTTTAGCCTTTGACTAGGTGCTACAGAGAGGGGAATAAATCTCGTAGAAAACTTGTATCAATAATTTCTTTGAATAGAACCTGGCTCCCGGTTGCGCCAATAGAAAACAAATAATGCGTTCCTACGGCCAAAGGTCTCTCTCTTCGATGTGTGAGAAGCAAATGTGCGATTGAAGAAATGTTGTCGGTGCAGTAGATTGTGGTAGTTATGTAAGCAACTGAATTGTATTAGTTATTGTAGTATCTAGTAAATAAGGTTTCTTTTGAATTAGAAATTTGGTACTAGAATACATATAAGATTGGTAGAGAAAAAAATATTGTGGTAATGAATAAAGGGAATAATCAATAGACATTTGGTTTTTTAAATCCAAAACCGAAATATAAAAATGGAATGATCAAGAGACTGTCCTACGGTGATATCAAATACATATCAAATTGGGTTCTACATCTGTGATATATGACCCTGAGTCCTACAACAATAGTTGCCAAAGCATAAAACAACCATGTACTCCTGTTTCACCTAAAGAACAACCGTAGTCTACGGATGCCACCGTCAAGTAATCTGATTCATGAAAGAAAATTATTGAATTAGAATACTGAGAATTGTTTTGGGGTATAATCTATTAAATGTTAGAAAAAGTAGGTACTATAAAAAACATATTGAATAGTAATTTATAAGAAACTATGTAGGAATAGTCGAATACTTAACTAGTATGATTGAAATAATTTAATTTCATAACTAAGTCCTTCTTTCCTAACACACACACTTTTGCTGTACACAGTACCACTGATTTCCTACCTGTTCAATAATTTCCCAGTTCCATTGCTACTGCATCTGACGTATCTCAGCTTCCTAGATCATCTAGGACCTGCCCATATCTCAACAGAACGCAATGGTAACAATACCCTGGCTGAATGTGTGTATCGGGTGCCATTACTCTTGCCTTGAATTTCCTTTATGTGCTTAGATGCCATAAAGATATACGGGAACTAACCTCCGTATCGTCTCAGAGCACCTTTATATTGATGACTGTTAGTGCATTTATTGCGAGTGTGTATACGAAATATTATAACCTGCTAGCAACTTAGTTTTCCTAAAACATTGGCAAGGTAGGCGTCTTATTGACACGATCATTTGACTTTCACTGCATAAGAGCTTAGTTTTAGATGAATCAGCAATATTTGGAAATTATTGTGAGTTAGTTTTGTCCGGATCGTTCAAGATAGCTATCTACAGCCTCCACCTATGCCGTTAGGAATTTGAGGCGTTTGTATATTTAATGCAAACAAAACTATAGTTTGGTTTAATGATATTTGAAAATCCTTAAATAATTTGTAAATTATTTATAGCTTTAGACACTTTTCCTCATATAAACATATTATTTGATGGTATAAAGATCACGTCTTCGACTGATTGTGCGAATACATGGATTATCTTTAAACAAGTGTTTGCAAATCACGTTGACACAGGCTCAATAGTGCATGACAGTAATGTAGGTACACATTGATATTCCTCATAAATGACATTAGATTAAGTGAAGTTTCATCAAAGCGTCACTGAAGCGGAACTATCGCATTCAATCATTGCTTATCGTTGGTGTTATTGGACTTGATTATATAAAGTGATTTAATAATAATAATTACTGTGACTATCTCGTGATGGTCTGGAACTCCAATACAATGTAACCAGCTGCCTCCTTTCCAGTTTTTTCGAAACAGACAAGTTATGACGTGTAGTTTACCAACGTTTACGGGTGATATGCCAATTAACATCACTAATATATCGCGACATAATCAATGTTTATATTCTAATGATTTTATTTAGTTATCAATGACGTTCCGTGCTTGAACTTCTAGTGAAATATTTTAACTTACGTAATTGCGTATTTATAAAAAGCAAACTAAACAATTCACGTGTTTCCTAAAAACGTTTACTTTTACCTGAAAAGCGCTCATAATTTAATAAATTTATGCGTAATAAATTCCAAAAGATTAAGTTATCAAACTTTGACATTAAATGTCATATTAATAAAGTTAATGCCTTACTAATTACTCAAAGACACACGACATCAATACATACCTATAAACGGTCTTATCTATCAAACACATTGCCTTTATCGTAGATGAAACAACGGGTTTTCACTCACTTCTTATTTAAATACGAGCACCCACGATTTCGCGCTATTTTCAAGTGCGCTCAAAACCAGTAGACTTCGGTCGAAGTTTGAGTAGCTTCCCAATCCAAATAATAGTTGAAGTCGACAAAATGGCAGCAAACAATGGACAATTTCCCGTAGACCCTGAGAGAGGTCAGGAAAAAGAAGTTCCAAAACCCACGGCGTTTCCTAAAGAAGAAAATGGCAATTACTGCTTGAACATCTTCCAATCTACATTGAATCTGCTGGCTCACATTCTGATTGGTGCTACCGTTGGGATTGTTGCCTGCTTTGTCTTCAGGAACAGCATACCATTGAATATAACGAATACGCATATACTGCTATGTGTGTTTGGGGTAAGTTGAAATTGACGGTTTCATTCAAGATTTTATTTCTTACTTTCCATAATAAGATCTCTTTTCTTAATATAATTCAACGTGTTAAAACATAGTAGAAGATATCCAGAACAATATATTTAGAGTTAGTTTTTACTTTCATATATTTTTACGCGTTATTGTTGCACTACTTTTAACATAATTCTATCTTTGTTACGATTACTCCTTGTCTATAAGAAGTTGTACGAATATTAAAGGAACAAACGTGATTTTCGGCGATAGGAAAAATAGGGATCTTTGATTCATCCCTACAACACAGTAACATGACGCGCATGCTTAAATAAAATTTCTTTATATAGGCTTAAAATTATTTTTCTTATTTCTTTCACAGTACTCCCTATGTATGTCCCAAGCTATACTCAGCATATCTGACAACAACGGCTGGTCATCCCGTTTGAAGTTCGTTGACAAGCGAAGGGCCCATTGGATACTGCAAATTGTGGGCTCGGGTTTGGCTCTAGCTGGAAGTTTGATTAAGATCATAGACCAGCAGAACCATTTCGTGTCTTTGCATGGAAAGTTTGGTTAGTATAGATTTATTTAGTAAAGATGATTAAGAGGACTGTTCAAAAGAACACAGAAATAGCCACTGCATAGCAAAAGCCGAAATTTATAAAGACCAACGCGTTCACGACCATTAACCCATGCAGGGTAGACAGAGGTTCAGGTATCCATCTCCGCAATCGCGGAGGTAGTAATTCTATGGCCACCTCGAACCCTCGTGTTGATAGTTAGTACTCAATGTGACAAGTGTCAAGCCATGTCGCCACTTACAAGCACTAACTATTACCTGTTTAGGGAACAGGTAAGTTTCCTCACGATGGTTTCCCTCACCGTAGTATTAACATGACTTAATTAAAAATTTCATCATCTTTTTCTATAAGTTATAGGGTATGTATTCAAATAGGTCTAAGGTGATGGGTTGGCAATAATTTAATTATTCCATTCTTGATATTATTCTATATGAGAAGAATTCAAATGCATTTAAGAAATTCTTAGCTTATGATTTTGTAATGATAGGTTTTGAAGGGTCCAAGATTCTGAAATCCCCGTTATATAAAAATAAAAGAAAGTAAAATTTACTTTTATTTTTTCAGCCTGGGTGGCAATGATATTCACCTTTGCCAGCCTGGTCAACGGCCTGACATCTCTATACGCTTACGAAATGAGGAACTGTATTAACGGCAACTACTCCAAGCTCACTCACATCTGTTTCGGGACCGTGGCGTTTGTGGCCTCATCCATTTCCTTCTGCTATGGAATGGACAAGAACTTATTCAAGAACTGGGCGACACAAGATGTTGCCATGACAACCATCTCGTTTGTTGGCGCCTATACTTTCATAGTCATTCTGAATCCTGTCGTAAGTTTCTTCAATAAGACGAAACTGGTGATAAAGACCCATAGAATAGAATGAAGAGTTGTAAAGTAGCTGTAGTGAATTTTCTAGGAATCTCACAGAAGAGAATTAATTGGTTTTCTAAATACTTGCCGTTAATTTAAATTTGTAATAGTAAATTATGCTGATCATTATGAACATAAATAATATGTAATCAGTTGTTGAAATATCCGTTAGAATATAAATATGGTTTAGGAAGAAAATTATTTATTACATCTCTACCTGATATCGGGTTTACCCAAAGATATATCACAAAATGAAGAGTAATCACCTAACGTGATAGGTGGTGATAGGTTGTGAAACAATTTAGTCTTGTTTCCACGAAAAAATATATTTAATATACTACTGCAAGAAAATATATTATGACTAAGCCTGTATACAGTTTAGTTTAGTTTGTAATTAGGTTTCGGTGAATAAATTTTAACCCTACTTTCATGAAATTATATTATTTTTATTTTCCTTTCCAACGCTGTTTTAAGATATTAGTTTTCCGGTACGATAATCATATTGTATAATAATTTTCTTGATCATTACATTTTCTTAGATTCATTTATCTCAAACTATAGTGTGTGTCCTAATGTCAGAATTATTCAGTACATGACTCTAAAAACTTGACAAGTTATTCAGCTTAAAATATAAACTTTTTATCTTCTTAAAGAGACCTGGAATCTCAAATTGATGGTGTGCTATGGAGTTATATTAATGTAAATTTTAGAATATTAACACAAGTTCTTATTATATACTCTATTATACCCTACATGTCAAATTTTCCCAGATATAGCATGCTTATATAACATAAAAGATACCGCCCAGAAGATAACAGTAATCCATTCAAGAAAACAGTAATCAGTTCCTACAGCTGGCCTAAAATAATCTTTTATTATCCGTATCTGTCTAAAATGAATATTATCTATATCTTTAGTAATACGCATGAACGATTGAAGCGTGATATGCACTTATTATGCCACGTAAATAGAAGTTTTGCTATCTGGGCAACAAAGTATGGGTAATATACTGAAGTTCGCCGTTCTTAAATTTAGTTAATAGCTTGATGTGTCTTGTAGATCAGTTTACAGCCTTTGCTGTTTTACTGGATTTATGAAACGATATGAGTATATAAGAATATAACTAAACATAACATTGATATAACTGGGTAGATAAATGTAATAAAACAAGTTTTACATAATTATTACGGACATAAAAAGCTGGTATTGAATGTATTCCGTATAAGAGTAATAAAATAAGCTTAAGGAAATTATTATATAAGACTATTTGACAAATTTAACTCCATGATAAATTTAATTAGAGGCGTTATCAACTTTGATATTTCGGACATCATTGATGTTATAAATTCATTTGCTAACATACTAACACGTATTCTATAGGAGAAAGCCAGTTTTATCCGTAATGATCTATGCGAACCGCTGGCTCATTTAATATCGAACAGTAAATGGTACGAACAAACATTTATTAAAACGCTCCGTGAACTCATAAATCGGTGCGCCGACGCACGGACAAATTGCAAGGAAAGCGACGCGGCACACGCCTATTCTGGGAAACGGTAATAGTTCAGTTAGAATCAAATGATGTATAAATAAAATTAGTAAATTGAAGTAAAAGAATTAAGGATGATGCACACGGGAGATAACCATTGTGAAGATAACAATTATTTAATAGATAAATCTAAAATATAAATTTGAATATTTACAAACTAAAAAAAAGTAAAACACCGAATATTTACATTACTCAGCTATTGTGCTGAGTCAAAGCACCTAGATTGCCTCTCTGGATATCTAGAAACTAAAAATGTAATACTAAGGATAAGTTACATTTACAGAAAATACTTTATTGCCAAGAAACCAATTATAACAATTTCATAAAACTACCTTCGTATACGTATAACCAAATAATTGAATAATAAATACATATGAGCAAAACATAAATATTCCTAATTTCTGCAGTAGTAGTAAGTAAGTACCAAGTTAAATATATCGAACTATAGAATCTGTACTTCCCAGTGGAAATCAGATGTAATATACTTAATCATATTTTATGATTTTTATTAAATTTCATTAATTCTTTCAAACACACCATACATGTTTCTTTTACTGAATAACAACGATTTATTGAGGTTACCCGCGTAGGTCTTTCCAGAATAAGGCCACGGCACGGCTACAATTAACAATTAACGTGTCCTGTCGTGATGAACGCATTATAGAATGGCCTGTATTTACCCCCAGTGTGTTTAGACTGGCTTGGGAAAATCCAATATTTATTATTCAAGCTTATGAAGCAATTTAACTATGCATGGCTTATGTGTATGGTATACTTAATGCATAGGTGGGTTTGGCATGAAAATCCACGTTATATATAGCGGTATTTTTTAATAGGCCCGATTGGACAGGTGAAATAAAGATGTGCCATATTCAATTCGTTAATTTCGATTACTGTTTTTTATTGACTTATTAAGAGATATTCCTCGCAAATACATTACAACTTGTCCCTGTCGAACATTACCTACATAAGAGCTTATATATAATAATCAACACTTTATGATATTTTATTATTTTGACAATTCATTTTAATTATACATATTAAGTTAAAAAAGGTCGAAGAAAAGAAGTGCATGCCAGGATCGTTTAATGTGTTGATTGATAGTCTCTGCCTATCCCGTCGGGAAGTACAGGTGTGATTATATAAACATATATATGAATCTATACATATATTAAGTCAACATTGAACTGGTTAAGAAATTACTTACCTTATTTGGGCTAAGTAACAAATCCTTGGCTAGTTACCAAAGAGCAGCTCAATATATTATACTTATCACGATTTGTAGACTCGTATATTTAGGTTTACGAGAGCATTTTACTAATTGGAGATACCCTAATATCATTGAAATCCTTTACCTTAAGGATTTCAATGATATTAGGGTATCTCCAATTAGTAATTAAGAGGGCTTGTTGATTACCAATACCTACTTTTGATGGTTTTAAAATAGGAGTATCTATGAATAAAATACATACACGTAAGAAAAAATAAATTATTCTTAGCGAAGTAGTCAGAAGTTTACGTACCCGTTATCGACGCTAGGGTTAAGTTAAATCCACAGATTTCCAAAAAGTCTGCACCTAACGTGACAGATTACAAACACTATTACCTGTTCCGATGAATAGGTAGGGTTACCAGCAACTAAGGTAATAAGGATAATTTCAATCTATGGTGCAATGGGCTAGCAGCCAGTTAAATATATTCAATATAACATGACGACCCCAATATTCAAGCTAAAAAGGAACCTATGTAGGCGCATGGTCTTGGAAAGACGACAATCTCACTGTCGTCTTTCCAAGATGATGCACGTCGAAAGGGAAATGACTTTGATATATTTATGAAGAACCAATATATATGGGTACTAGTCTACCAAACTAGGTATATTACGTAAAATAAATGCCCACTAATCTTTCCACATAGTTATTTCGTAGGGTCGAGAGCCAGCGAGGCACAAAATTTCTTGATCCATCCATTCGACAGGTTGAATAGAAATGTGGCTGGAGTGCGGTCCGCATAATTTAGGCTAACCGTTTCGCTCGTAACTAATAGAGTTAAGCTTGTTAGAGTAAGGGCTCCGGAATTGGGACTGCTATTCAAGGCTTCGGTTATTTCTTGTTGACAAACTGCGGGGTAACGGCCGACTTGATTCGGAACTAAATTGTAAATGATACAAATGAAATTGGCTTAGGATTAAAGTAATTTAATACTGATCGTTACGATTAAATGCAAAGAAAAATTGATAGATTTTACATTATGCGACGAATATAATATATGAATCATTCAAACCAAAACTGAATGGAATCTTTGGACCAACTAACTATTTTTAAGGAAGAATACACTTTATTCACTGCATATAAACACAAATATTACACAATAAAATAACACGAAAACCTTGATACTGCGAAAAGGTGCTGCCTCGTATACAGTGCAGCTAAACTGCTTCACTAGTCCTCCGGTTGAACCCGATTTGGAATCAGTCACAAGCTACGAGTACATTCAATGCATTTGTCAGCTAGTTTGTTAAGTCACCATGTTGCCAAGTATGTATAATATTACTAAATCCTTCCACCAAACTGTAGTACCAGTAGGTATTAGTAAAAAAGGTCTGTCGTCATCTTTGGCCGAACGGTCGAGGCACAGGTGCGATGCTCCGGAACCTTGTTTGCCGTGAGCAAACTTCACCTCGTAACCCTAAAATCTAATTGGATTTAATTCCATTACCGAAGGTCCGAATGGGTCCCGAAATGTGCTGACCGCATCGGTTTATTGTTTCCCAACAGACATTTATACATTTTGTTATTTTCCCCGTCGTCATATGAAAATCATAAAATATTTTAGTACCCTGCCTTTTCTATTATTGAAAATGTGTTCTGTCCAGTTTTATGTCCTTATACGAATAGATTTAATTGATTTTATGGGCCAAATATTTTATGCTTCGCTCGCCGAATGAATTTGAGGAGCATGGGCGATTTAACGAAGTTAGTTTGAGATGTATTCAGCTGTTGGACTATTAGCTTAATACTTGACCGAAATGTCTGCTTTTATTATGAATAAGGTAATTTTATTTTTCAGATGGACCTGTGAGCAAGACCTTGACTTTATTCGTAATTTAAACTTTTAGATTGTTAAACCTATGAACGCAGAGTCCTGAAATATTCCCCCTAAGTACTAATCGTGAGCTAGTGCACTATGTTTTACATACAATTATACAATCTACAAGGTTCTAATTGCAAGCATTTTCTCTCTATACTGAAACGTAATAAATGTTGTAAGATTTTAAAAGTTCATTAAGTTTGATTTTCCACTAATAAGATAGATAGGTTGGTATAAGATAATAAACTTGGAAGCGTCTATGAATGGCTGTACATGTAGATTTCCTGTGTGCAATTAATTCAGTAAATAATTCAAATTTAAATTACCAACGATTTGGTAAAGAAATATACGTATAATCTTAGAAAAGCCTTGACGTGTAAGTTTAATGTATATGTACCTAATTATAAAATCTTTTATTTAGAGAATGTTAACTACATTTCCGTTGAGCTGGCTTAAGGTTCTATAAATCAATCTAATTAATAGTAAAATTGTTCTATTTAGTTATCTGATAAATTTATGTTTACTTTTAGTTTAGACTATATTATTTTTACGATCAAGTATTTCGTTTACAGTAAACTCTCTATTCGTCGTACGGACGAGTTGAAGACTTTTCTCAGCTTGTACAAACGGTGAAAGTTACTTTTAATGTCGCAATAAAATCTTAGAGAGCCATTACTGCGCGTTAGACGAGCACTAAAGCTTATTCGATTTACAGAAGCTTAGATTGAGTATTGCCTTACGGTTAGTACCTGTTAGTGTTTGCGTTATACTTTAACAGATACCGTATCACGCCTATAGATGCTCTTATATTAATGTGTTCTGTAATGAAGTAAAAAAATAAATAAATAGCAATTGTTGAAGTTAAAAATGTTGTTGAGATGGAAGAGCGGCTTCAGGAACATTTTCTTAATAATGTGTATTATGCGGAAATAGGCGACATAGTGAAAAAAGAGAAGTTTAAGAATATGGTTATCAAAAGAAAGCTAAATCTAATTTAAACATACATATACATACACGTCTAGTAATCGCTTTCGGGGCTGACAAAACCTTGTAGATTTAATATCTCCTAGGTAACATTTTAGCTTAAATATTGAGTTGCGATGTCAAAATGGAACATTGGTAAAAGGTTGCTAGCTCATTCCTCAAAAGTTCTATTTACCCCAAGTCCTCCGTTGCCTCCTACAACTTGCCGGGAAAAACAGCAGCTAGTTAACATTCTTTTTACGTCCCAGACTAGCACAGGACCAACGTAATTTAATTTAAATGCATCGAAATAAATGACTAATTGATATGTATGTAATGTAATGATATGTAATTAAAACAATGATTTACTACTAACACTTTACTTACGCAAGCGTGATCAAATGGTATAATACATAAGAGGTAAAATTATGACAGTATATTAACAATACATTGTGTTATTTTTTTTTATCGCGAAACATTTTGAACAAAAACAGGGGTTGCCATAATGAAGATTTTTGCTTATTTGTCCTCAAAGCTTCCCTTGAAGCGGGCAAAGGAAGCATTAAACGGGATAGCGGGAGGTGTGAACTCGGTGGCTGGACGGGGCTCTCATTCCGAGGTCCTCCCCCAGGCACTTAAGTTTGCATTAAACTTAGCGGAGCGCGAAATTGATCTTTTAGCATGGCAACCCCACGGCAAAAATCGCCACGCGCCTCTATTGATATTTGAACAGCGATGCGATGTATCGGGCGTAATGGACTGCGAAATTGATAGATTTTAACCAATGTTTATACATATGGTGAAATTGGGATAGGTTGATTACATGGCTGTGATTACTGTGTACAAAATTTTCATAATATAGAAACAGAATAGCTTTTCAAAGGAATAGATTGAAATGAGATCGTAACGTTTGGTATAAAGTTGAATATGTAATATTTTAAAATAATTTTCACTTATCCTTAATTGTGGTATGCTCCACAAATATACATGTAAACCAATGCCAGATGGACTTACGTTTTATTATTGTCTATTTACAATACTTGTATAGCTTATGTATGTACAGACATATTTCTAAAAATGTTTACGTGTTACAATAGCGAAGAAAATAAACCCTTGATTTCCATTAGATAAAAATAGATACGAGCAAAAAGGTCGGATTCATTTTCGCAAAACACACACGTTCACGCAAAGGAAACCCTTCTAATACAACCTGAAGGGCGCGTAATCAAGGATTAATTTTCTGCTCGGATTATTTTCAATTCGTCTTGTATGAGCTTTAAGATTATATCTGAAATTTAAGAGTCAGGTATTTCGGCGACTTTCCCTTAGAAATTGTGTTTATTTAGTCTAAAGACTTTGTGAGTTTATGTTGGGATTAGAAAATGGAAATCTGATGGAGCAGAGGGTCAGGGGTTTTAATTTATTTTATTATTCAGCCGATGGAATGAGGTATTGCGACTGGAAGTAAATTGAAACGAGGCTACAGGTTGCTTAACTTTATAAAGTTCAATCAGCATGAAAACTTTAATGAATCATTTGATATCTAGATACAGTTTTCTACTATGTTGCGAATTAAGGATAAGAGTTGTTAAAAGATATTATAAAATTGTAAATAAGGAAACAGTATCGCATCTTAAAGCTGTTGTAACAATATAACCAAATAAAGACTTTCAGTAAGCTACAAAAAAAAACATGTTAACAATACAAATAGCTTCTATTTGATAGCTATAATACTGTAATACGAGTAAGTTGTTAAGCAACGTTCACTAACTACAGAATATATTAGAACAATATCTAACTATAGAACTATCTATATTTCGAATGCAAGCAGATGACCGCTGACAGGAACAAGTGATACGTTTTTTAGGAGGCCAACAGACGTTCAACAGTATAAAACAATTAAAAAAAGTCATGTAACTTTCATCCTCCTAAATAAATCTTGGATATTGTACAAGTATATACTTTAAGATAGCAAAAAGGTATCCGACAGTAGACAGTTTCCATTTCGCAGAGGTGGCTACGTACCTCGTATCTTTTCTTCATTGTAAGCGGATGTTACAAAATTTATTACCTCGTGAAAATATAATATTCTATCTAGCTTCAGAACCACTTTTTCTCAAGATGGTGACTGGAGAAAAATGGATTCCCTTTTAATACGTGATAAATCTTCGAGCTGTATATTAACACGGCTTGCTGTGATCGTTATTAATAGTAAAAGAAATTTTAAATTTAACTGTACTTGAAACATACGTTTACTAAATAATTTTAAAATCGAAATGGAATTCGTAGTATTTAAACTATTTGTGTTGAGGTAGATATTCCGTTTAAGATTAGCAGGTCTTTCCTTACTTATCACCATACGTAATAGATATTGTGGTTTTAAAAATACATGTTTTCTGCCAACCCCTACCATTTAAAGGATAAACGGTCATGATATGAATATATGCACGTATAATAAATGTATGTATACATAAATTGAAGTCAGAGGCTTGAGTGCCCATCTCCGAAATTTCGTAAACACGTATACACACAAGTCTTGAAGCGTATGTTATAAATGCATGCGCGTCCTTTAATCTGTTTTGGAGTGGCCATAACCATGGAGAAATAATATCTCCTAGGTCACATTTGGCAAAAATATATGGGGTTGTGATGACAGATTGCTACGCAATCGCTCAATAGATTCCATTTACCCCTAGATCCTTAATCGTATTCTACGACATGCCGGGAAGAACAACAGCTAGTTAGCATCCTTTTTACATACTAAACCCGTAAATATACTAAAGCTTCACATACATATTCCCAAGCCAGCAAATCACATGCATGTAAAGTACACACACTCGTCCAATTTTTCATTTCATTCCCGGTGGATGTGAAAGATTCCATTTTCAATTGAACGCCGTCTGCGGAGACATGCGGCATCAATATTGACTCCGACGGATGAGGAGTTAGCTGCTAAGGGCCTGCGGACATTGGACTAGAAATACGTCCCTATACAAAAGGAGAGTTTTATAAGCTATATGAGATTGAATTTGGATTAGGTGATGGCTTGTTAGCCTGTTAGTTGTATTATATTACCTGGATAGTTATATAAGTTGAGAATAAAACTTTAGGTTTATTTATTGCTCAAGTATTAATACATTATGATGATTTTATCCTAATAATTTAAAAAAAAAATAAACACAGGCTTATCAACTGCTATCTATGAGTCGATGCGTAAGTAAACTGTGAATAATATTCCATATTAAGAACAATATAAACCGTATATGCTAAATGGGATCATTGTTCTTGGTGTCTTTGAGGTTTGATCCACTGTTCAGGTTCAAGCTCACTATAATTACTTATGTAAGCATTCCCATTTCAATATAGCAGCGAAACCGATCGCATAGCGTGACTGCAAGTTCTCCCTTAAGAAACAAGAGCATGTAAAGATGCTCGATTCGAGATCGAAAGACGATACTCCGGGAAATAGTGTTTGTAAGGCAGTAAATTCGGTTCGGGGAACTCGGAATAAGGATTCGATTATTGTATTCAATCAGATCGAGGTTTTGCATGCATCGATCTTTTGTGCTAGGTCTTTGAAAGTTGGATGTGACTTAGATTAATGGTAAGGATAATAAAGGTTGTATCTTCATGGTTCATTATTTAATGAGCATCTTGGAAAAATCTGATGTCAATTATTTGAGTGACACACGTAGAAAGACTTTCATATATATTATATTCGTAAGTTTGCAAAGTTAAAGGCTTTATTTGCTAAGTTATAATATTCCAAAAATAATTTTGCAAGGTTTATATGGGTCAATATGTCAATATGTTGGGCTTCGAATGTTAGTAGAATCAAAAGGAAATTAGATTTAATCAACACTTTATCTTGAGCGAAATATTTCAAGCTCGCCAGATAATTGCACTTGGCAACTAAACGTTAAAGTTTACTCTAAATAGTTCCGCTCGATACCCAACAAAGCTTAAACAGCGAGCCAATTAACTTTAAACGAAGTAATTAAGACTTTTAATTATTAATCTCGATGAGAACCGGTGATACGTAAGTCCGGGGCCTCTGTTCTGTGTGCTTTTATTGCGAAACCCTTTGTGATCTTGATATAAATAAATGCGAGCGGGCCAAATCGTGACCATTACGCCGAATTTGCGAATCGAACACAACTCGAATCGTTAATCGAGGCCCATTAACTGGTGATATAATAATGTCCGAATTATAAAATATAACTTGCCTCGGGACTCGCTCTTATCTGCGTACAAATTAACAATAAATATTCATGTACGATACGATTACGCATCGATTCGGCTTGAGTTAGTATCGATGTTATCGGACCTCTTGAGGTCGGTCGATGTGATTAATTGTACCGAATACGTGTAAAATATTGCGCCTTGTGAGGCGTTGGCTGAGCGGGGAACATTCTTTGTCTTAAATTTAATTATGCGAAGACTAAATTACAGGAATATAACAGGCACTCACTACCGGGTGCGGCAAAAAATCGTAAATACAATTTTAATCTTCAATTTTACAATTTTTACATTCATTTTGGTAACAAGGATACAAATAAAGTACGGCTATTGAAACTATGTAAATTATATCATACGAGATGTAATAAATATATATTTTTAATTCAATTAATTACAAAATAACACACAATAACTACAAGTATAAGTCGATACTAAATTGCTCTCTTTACATTTTATAATAAAACGATTCACATCCCGTATACCAACACAAGTGACTAACAACGCAACTCTACACATCCATTTAGCTTTGCAATTTAGAAGGGCTAGTAACCCGGTGAATGGCCAATGACCTTGATGGATAGGCCCTATCCCCGCTGACAGATTTCCCTTCATCGAATCTTATCCCCGAATTTATCGTCTTCTAATTGACGTTTATCGGTAGGTTGACTCTTGGGTGTAAGATGCCCTTTTTGGGATTATGTTGTTGTTTATGCTAGGCTTTAGAAATGTAAGAGTTGTGTGTTCTGGGTTTTCAAACGAAGGTTTGTTGTTAATAACACTAAGAGAATTTGTGTAACAATATGTCTTGTTTTTGTATATTTTAATTAGTGTAGAATATCTTAATAAACTATCCCCAACGGATGTTTAGAATGAACGTAAGTTGTGAATTACTAGGATTGCCAAACAACATATATATTGTTTATTCATATACTACAAATCAGATTTTGTTTGAGTTACTTACATACATACACAGATACACATCACGCCTTTTTTCCTGTAGAGGAGCAGCCTGAGATCACGGATCTTCATCTGTCCCTATCCTGACAAGACACTCATACACTGTTTTAAGTACTTCTAACGTCACCCTTTTTCAATATAGCAGTATATATGACTTATTTACCAACATAAATTTCTACGTTTTATATTGATCCCGGTTATTCATAAGACAACAACAAACAATATACGTGCCACTTAAGTTTAAATACTATAGGAACGGAATTCATTTATATGAATTTGTTTTATTACAGTAACAATAATATTCGTAATACTATTGTACCTAAATTCAATGGTTATATGAGATCTGTTGATAACGAGGCAGCGTTTATCAGCCCCTGGAATTGTCCCCATCAAATGACCAACCTAGTTGGAATTGAAGCTTGCATAATGCGTTCATTTCCAGAGGGCACACGGACGCAGGGCAATCACAAAAATTCCAATTTGTACAACTCTAGGTGCGTTTACTGTGGGCTAGTTCAATCATAATTAAAATAGTAATGTTGTAAGCATTTTATAAATTTTATTTTTGGTTTTTGTTTCATAATCTTAAAAGCTCTTTTGGTTAGTAAAATAATAATTAAAGTGGTAATGTTTTAAACCTTTATATAAATTATAGTAATGGTGCTCGTTTTATATTGTCAAAAGATCTTTTTACGTATTTATTTAACTAAGCTATATACATACATAAGAAATAAAATTTAAATTAGGTTAAGTATCTAATAAACTTTAATATAAGTATCTTTTAACATATGAATATGATAATTGAACCTAGTTTTTTTTACTATAACCCAATTTGAGAGGTGGATTCATAAGTATACGCGCGTATATATGACAAAAAATAATTTATCAAAACTGTGGCTAAACGGCAAGTTAGACAGAATAAATAAAACAACAACTTAAAATACCGCATTCTTCATCTATTTATTAATTAATTTATTAAAAACATAATAACTCATTTACTCTACTTTCACCTCGACTTACCGGTTGTAAACGCGCATTTTCCGAGGCAGAGGGTCGAATAATCATGCAAGTAGTCCAGCACGAGTACGCCGATGGGTGTAAGCAATAATAACCCTGATTGCAAGACCACCCATTGCATGGAATCAGTATGGAATTGTAGTACAAAGCCCTAAGAAAGCGTTACGAAAAAGGTCAGTCCATTACTAGAACGTAGCTAACAGAAAGAGAAGTAAAAATATTTTGCATTTATGCTATGAACATAAACTATCTCTTATATATGAAATCATTTGCACAGTTTACTTTGAATTTAAAATATTAGTTGATGAGGATGGTTTTTTTTAAAGTCTGTATACTTTATTTACATCTTAAGTATTGATAATAAAAAACTTAAAAGACTAAATACATATTTACATAGCGCCACTAGTGTTTCGAATTCGAGCGGCCAGAAGCAAAATCCCCAAGTTATAGATTATTTAGCTTTGGTTGCTTATTCAAATGTCAATATGGTTTTAAAAAATTAGTCACTTGTATAAATATTATTATTGCCCTTTTTTGTTTATAATATTATTATAATCATTATTTGTAAAAGCATTTGCAAACATCTGTGTCTTTTGTGAATAAAGACACTTTGATGCAGATATTTTATTTTAATATTACCATTAATTAATTTAAATCCACAATCTAACTCTTTATAGTCTCGTTTATATTTAGAATTCCCCCATTATAACGCTTTAATAAGCAATTAGCTATTTCGGTAGGTATTTCTGAAATGCAAACAGACCGATTAGCAATGGCCAGGGGACTCGGTGGATTATTCAGTTTCCACCAACTGTACTCGAAGAGCAAAGTTCCAGTTAATCTCTAGCTAATTATAAGACCCAGTTTTAGTGACCTAATTGAATAACTTGCAATCGGATCACCGAAGTTTATGTTTACATTTCTGATATACGAGTAGATGTATTTGATTAAAACTTACAAGTCATATGTTGACGATATTACTTAACTTTATGATTAAAATTATTATATTAGTATTGACTAGTGTGATAAAAACCCGGCTCTGTTCATTTCGTGCGCGATTCTTTTATTGTTGGTACCCAAACTAACAGACCCATATAGACAATGTGACCGTGATTTGTGTCTCAAAGCAATTAGGATTAAAACACTGCACGAAATAGAATTTTATGGATATACATTTGTCGTCGATTACATATCAAAATTTTCCTGCATGATTATAATTTAGGTCTGACCTACCTTTGCACGTAATTATAAATATATTATGTAGATTGTTATGTCACATTTACATAAATCTTTTAATGTGTCAACCAACATTTTGTACAGTAATTGCATTATAGCTTTTGTCTCACAAAAGTCAAAATAATGGAATCGAAGATTAAACAATTTGAAAGCAACAATTCGATTGAAAAGTTCTTAATCGAAGCACAAATGAAATCAGAATGTTTCTTAATACAAACGAAATGGCACCAAAATGTTTCAAGTTTGTTTGTTCAATTTGTTCTGAGGTATTTAAACAGAATATACAAGTAACATGTTTGTTTAAAAACTTTATGAGTTTAAACAATATTAAAATAATATGAATTATTATTAGTGACATTTTAAAAGCCCATCAAGTCACAAAGTTTAATGATGCAATGCTGTGTTCCGGACTTATTTACACTAGACGTGTTACTAGATTTAGCTGATTTATTCAAATTCCATTATAACTACTCGTAACTTCAGTTATGACCACGGTCAAACACTATTACTGATTAAACAAAGGATTAAAAGGTTAATACGGCTAAATACAAGCTATGTCTTTTATAATCAGTTCACTTTATCACATTTAATCGTTATCGAGGTTGTTCTATAACAGCTACCTGATATTACTGTACCTATTATTTATCGTTTCGCTATTAATTTAGCCTAAAACGTGACTTGCCCCTATTACTTTAAATGCTAATAGACTGAAATAAAGTTTGTTTACTCGTGCTTTAAATTGAATACTAGAATGGGTGTAATAACTTATTAAGTTTACTATTTGCCTAAACGGTTTAGCATTAGATTCAGGTACATTTTATTACTTAAGTTCAATCATGATAAAACTTAAAAAGGGGCAAAGTTGATAAATAATATGAATATACTTTAATTGTAGTTTTAGTTTATAACTTTTAAAGCAATGCTCATTCATTGAAAGTTAATAAGCAATAACTTGCTTGCTCAGTTGCTTAACCGCTTAATTTAGGCAAAAGCATTTTGTTTGCACTTGAATAAATTCACGAAGATTTTTGAAGTCGTTTTAAGAGCCGTTAGGATTGCCACCTTCAAGTATGCTTCAGCTTTACGGTTTAAGGTATAAGAAGTCTCAAACAGTGATTTGAGGCTCTCGACAATCTTTTTGAAGTTACTTTAATGTCAAGTAAGGCAACATCCCTGTTGAATATTACAAAGCGTTACCCAATTTAGGTTAATGAAAATTAAGCGATTTTCTTTTAGCGTTTTTCGTTTTACCCTCTTGCTTTGATGAAGCGACTTAATAACTCATTTTCTATCCTGAAAAGAGTTTAAAGAATTAAATTATGGTTTTCTCGATCAGGCTTTTATATACGTATACACTTTATCTTATCCATTCTTAAACCTTAATGTAGTTTAAATGTGTGTATAAGTAGATGCAATTGTATATTAGAAGAACAGAAATATGTAACGATAATTTTATTTAAAATATGTAATGTAATGTATTTAGTTAATATAGCTGCTCGATAACATGTATTCATGTCAAAGCAAGATTCTTTCCAATTAAATAACTTATATCATGATATCATGATTTAATTTGTTTATCTTTTTTTTTTTTTTTGTTACTAAACTTTATAATTTTTTTTTTATATATAAAGAATCTTTACTTTAAACAAAATAAAACTAAATATGTACAAATTAAAACAAAAATAAAACTTAAATCTAACAAACAGTAAAAATTTACACAGCGCTACTAGTGTACCAAATTTAGCACCCAGAAGCAAAAGCCCCCAGCACACTAGCAGCGTTGCCCCGCTGGATTGCCAACGACAACCTCTGGGCCAAAAATTCACCGGAGCGTCTATCCAAACCACGATCCCTAAACTTTTTGCCTATGCTAGCCACAAAAGAAACCGCCTCCTCCCCCCAAACCCCAGACGTTTCAAAAGCCGCGTATTTTACATGTTTTTGGCGGGCTGCCGCCTCAGCAGCCGAACCAGCAGAACTAACCGTAGTTGATAAGTGAGACGCAGCATACGTGTCTACACACGTTGCGTCCCACAAAAGGCACCGACACTTAAAATTTGTTTATCTTGTTGAAAAGAATTGAAAAGGTACCCAAAATTGTAAGGCCAATAAAAGAGTGGAACCAAAAACAAAATACAGCGTGGAGATATTTCCAAAACAAACATTCTGCACTCTTTCTTGCAAATGGCATTTTTATTATACCTAAACGTGTAGGAAGATTTGTACGATGATAAAACAACGATTCCCCTCACAAGAACAAAGAAAATTCAGGCAACAGGAATTCCGAATTTGCTTTATTAACATAAACGACAAATAGCATCTGATAAACGCTGGTATTGGTGGAAATTTACAACGTGCATAGTAATTTCTTAACTGGATCGAGATAAAAATCTTAGGGTACTGGTTATAGTGTGGACATCGTTTTTATTATAAACATCGAAGTATTGATGGATTACATAAATTAAAAAAAAATAAGGTTACTCTAAAATTATTGAATGTTTATAACAGCAAACATTTTAACTAATGTAATTGGAAAAAGTAATATATGTAATGTTGCTAATTTCTGTTTCTCTACATAGATAAAAACTCGTGTAATCCATAAAAAAAAAAAATTACTAAGACCAATAATTAATACATAATTATAACTTTTTTATAATAATCTGGAAGACGGTTTATTGAAATAGTATCGATATTGTTTTAAATAGTGATGATGAAGACTTGTACCCCAGTTTATATAATAATACCTAGAATGGAAGCTGGTAACATTAATCAGGGGTCCAAGTCCACCAATGCTTTTTACAAAATATCAGTTCAATATCACTTGAGTAACAGTGTGAAGTCGTGGTTTAGCAAAAGTGATAAACTGCTATTTTTAAGGTGAAATTTGATACTTCTGCCAATCCCCTACCAATGTCACACTGTTACTCAAGTGATATTGAACTACGATTGCGTCAAACGCATTATTAGACTTGGGCTATATACAGCCTATAATATATACAGGCCTATAACAGGACGGGAACCAAGCTACGACTATAAATAGGGTAACGTTACGCCTACGTTTGTACTAATGTGGTAATTTAAGAGACATACGTTTTCAAAGTGATACAATTGTCGTGATTAAAGGTACTTTAACACTAGGCCCTTATGTGGGTGGCGGGCCCTAGTTTAATTAACAACGTGAATTGTGCTGACTGGTCCGGTTGTACTTCATTAATTTCCTCAGCTTCTTTATTTTACTCAAACAAATTTACAGCGCCATCTATACAAATACAGTTTATTATATATTATATATATTGTCATGAATATTTATATCTATTTTTTGTATTATTATTTTTTTAATAACTTAATATACTCATATAAAATTCTGTATACGCCCATAGATGCATATGTGTCAGATATAAAGATAGTTTTAATTTAGTTTTAAGTATTGATTAGCATATAATATGTATGTCGAGGGTGTATCTATATTCAATAAATAAATATAATTTTAGTTTGCGTAAATACGAGTAGGGTAAAAATGTTGTAACTAAGCTTAGCTTAAGTTTTTTCTTTCATATACGTTTTTATTTATTTTTAATTTGTTTTCATTTGCATAGTTACTAATGGATAACACGATAGCAAAGCAGGCTGTGTAATAACAGAGTCAAATATCAATATATTAAATTTTTGCGATTGTTGGTAAACTAATAAACTCTATTATAACTATGGCGACTGAATAATAAGAAGTGGAAACGCCATGGCATCAGTGTTTATACTTCAGCCGACATAACCTTAGCGGTGAATGGCTTAATAAAGATATAAGAAAAAGACTCTAAGAGGTTACTTCGTATACATTCACATCCTTAATTCCTTGCGTGATTAGAAACATTGGTGACTGGTTACTATTCCATTGCCCAAAATATTTCATTTATCCTTAGTCCAATAACCCCCTCCTATAACATGTCGGGAAGAACAGCAGCTATTTAGCATTCTCTTTACGCCCTAGACGACCACCGCTCTATTAAATGTGTATTTAAAATCCAATATATTCTACAGCCTCATTACTCTCGAATTACACACGAGCAGATAGTGCCCCTAACTCTTTTAGCAGGCTGCTTGAAGCAACACTTTAGCAAGGAGTCTCCATGCTAATAAACTAGCCCCATTAGAAGGCACCTAGATAGCGGCCCAGGACGTTAATTTCCATTAAGTTTTTCGTGTGTTCCGACCACTTGTTGGCACTTCCCACGCGGACGATCTGCATATATTTGCACACTGTTTCGTTTATACCACTTACAGTTCACACTAGCTAGAGCTAAAACATCCATATACATTCAAGCACTTTAGTACCTGTTTGGTTGCACAGATTCTTAAAGTTATAATATCTCTTAGGTTACTTTTTAGCATGAATATTGGGAAATATTTTAGCATCATTATAATGGAACATTGGTGACAGGCTGCTAACCCATCGCCTAATAGATTTAATTTGCTCCTAGTACTTTAGTCTCCTCCTATGACATGCCGGGAAAAACAGCAGCTAGTTAGCATTTTTTTACGTCCCAGACTAGCAAGGTGCTAGCTAGAGTTCAGAGGGTTTAAAGGAGTTATGAGCTTTGTATTTGAACCAACATTAGTAAGTCCCTTTAAAAGCAGTATAATAGACCTTTTGAACTTATTAAGCTAGGTTATGAGCCAATCTTTGGTTCAAAAGATACATATATTCACGCCCTTTAATCTCAATTACTATAAAGCTCATGCTACCATATTATATAAACATGATAACAGATCGCCATCTTTCAAGATTCTGACATTAACATGCATTGTAAATCTTTAGTAAGTCTTGAAACATTACGTTACATAAAGCTTCTTATGGTTTTGTTTTTAGCTTAGCGTCTGTACGGAACATGCTTACACATAATACAGCTACGAGAATAGGTAAAATATCTAAATAATAATAATAAAGCATTTACTCACAGCCACAAAAACATACATAATACAAATATTTTACAAATCAAACTTACAAACTAGGGGGTATAGCTTGTGCATGTTATTGTCGTAGCGAAAAGGTTCTAACTGAGCTGAATATGTGACGTTTGGTGGCAACGGTAACGCTGGTATTATGTTAGAACCAACATGAGAAAACTATAAAAGACTTCCCATGTTTTATAACAAAAAATGCCTCCTTGCATTTAGTAAGTTCTTACAACCAGTAGTTAAATTATTATAAGCAAAAGATCAATTTCAATTAAAGTGAAGTATCACAAATTATAAAGTTTTATGTATTTATTGTTTCACTAGTGTGAATTAAGAATTAGCATAAAACAAGCTGGTGCAGACACGTAGTCATTACGCTGTCTTATAGTTTTCGTTTGCTTCTGAATGGATACCACACTTAAACGGAATTAAATAAATACCCTATCATAATTGTCTTTGTACATTAATTAATAATATTAATATATTTTGGTTTGGAAATGACTATTGGCTCTTTATACCTACAGGATTTCCTGACCTATTGGCCAAATTAGAAATTAATACTTTCATAATATGACTAGAAGTCTTAAAATTAGGAAAGAACAATATAAGTCACAGCACCGAAACTGTCAAAAGTATCACCTTATAAGTGGAAACACGCTTAAAGAATATAAGTGGAAATTCATAGAATTAGTTTGGAGAGATCACGCGTTCGTTTTATAAATCCATACATTTTTTAAATTATTATAGGAGCTGTCAATTACGTAAAAGTAATTTGTCAGGATCGGGACAGACGAGGATCCGTAATCTCTGCCAACCCCTCTAAAGTCGCATGATGTGTATGTATTTGTATTTATATTGGTTTTTCCATTTGCCTAAGACAGCAGTTCAAGAAAGTTTCGCACAGTATACAGCCTATGCACCTAATCTTGCGCAAATACGACCTAAGAAACCTTACATAAATGATGTTCTAGGCAAACATTCTAGAGATTTCGTCTTCATAGCGATTACTCTATGACCCGTGCAGAGGCAATGCAGTTATGACGTCATTAGCACGTTATGTGACGTCATAACTCCGCTCGCCTATCTTCCGTCCGTCGGCAATTAAGACGATAGATCGCTTTACACGTGAACTGTAATGGCGGCCATTATTCCTCTTAGAATTAGAATTTTACGCTTAGAATCACTTAGTAGTAGATCGCTTTTAGGATATATTACTATCAAATATAGTTGGGAGTTGGGATGGAAAACTCTCGCCAATATCGTAGATTAAAACTGACACAGTCTTCATAGTATAGTACATTCATACACATATTCCCGCCTCTAACCTCCCCAACGGCAACGATCCTGACAAATCTCTCTTGCTTCAGTCACACCCACTAACTTTCTTATACATGCTCTTCTGTTCTTCACACTACGTACACCCGCTTTGGGAAGAATGTCTCCAATTTGATCTTTATAATTTCTACGCGGTTTACCCACTCCAACTCTTCTCTCAACTTTGGATTTATAGATTCTTGTATACTCGGTACACGTACCCAAGCTATCTTAACATAGCTCTCTATTTTGGTCTCTACATCTTCTTTTGGTATAGTAATAGTGTGTTATTATGCCTCCAGAGTTAAATCTACCTTGAAAAGGATACTCACCACTGTTATCGGATACTGACTATTGCCTTCCTAGTGAAATAGGCATGGGTTCTCACGATGATTTCTCCAAACAAAATCTAAAGCACAAGGACGCTCTAAGATCTATCAACTTAAACTTAAAAGTCAATAGTTTTTCATAGTAGTGATTTATATGCTTTCTTATTTCAATAGTATACAACACAATTTATTGTTCTACGGATTTTCACCCAGAAAACGTCTAAGGAATTATAGTAATTAATACATTCATTTATCGGGATCAGTTTAAATTAGGCTGGCTTTCCTTCCGCTGACATTAACGCTCATTAAGGATGTAAATGGGCAAAAACGCAATTTGGCACATGCTATACATCGGAGCTGAGCTAGTACAAAGGAGATTACCCAAGAAAAATGTATGACTCTTATTTTGTGGCTTGCAGGAAATAAATTCGTTGTGCGAAGAATGTTTAAAATAGAATTTTATGCAAAAAAGAATCACTTATGTATATTATGGTAACCGTAACAAGTTTGTAAGCGATAATATTAATGTTAATTATGTCATGAAATGTACACGTATTCTATTCATATTTATGTAACCTATTTTATTGCAATGTAAGCATATTTTAATTTTCTATTGAAGTTGACAGAATATCTAAAATTAATCGTTGATTTATCACTTCTATAGCACACTCCTGGTTGAGATTGCATCAGTAATAACTATTAATGCCAGAATGCTTTCTTCTAATAGATTCTTGTTCATCAAGAATTATAACAACAGTATTTCCACATAAAAACTCGACCATCACACGCACAAACCTTCAAATAAACAAAAATATATTAGTACCTGTCGCGTAACCACAGAGGGCGCTGTCTGAACGACCATCTGTGACCAGAGATGGGTGTTTGCTGCAATAAATGTCACAAGTTCCAGTGGAGCCTGAATAAATTCACCTCATTCTCGGCCCTGGGTACCTCCATGAATCACCCTGACAAGCGACCAGCGTTTGCGTATTGGAGTGGCTAACTTGTTCCTAAGGCAATGGGCGACTCGATCGATAATGTGCGAAAGTTAAAGACTAGTGGTAAGTAGTCTGTGGTGAATAGATAGCTGGTACTCGTAAATAAGTAGCGATTCTGTGGTGAGGGAATACATTGTGAGGAAAGTTGTCTATTGCTCGTGTTGAGTAGTAAATATTATAGATATCAAACGCCTGTTTAAAAGTTGTACATATAAAGACATATTATGTATCTGTTATAGTTAATTTCGGGATGTTTTCATACACTGAAGTCTGATTAAACTCAAAGCGACTATTTGTGACAGGTTGCTATCCCATCATCCAATAAAACCTACCTATCTATTGGTAACCTACTAAAAAAATGAATTCATTATTATTCATTATCATTGAATACACCCTACATCCTTTACAAAATGGTGTTACAGAATCATTTAATAGTATTAACAATCAATAGATATTGTCTCGCTTGAGTTGAAGCCGGTTACAGATTAATCGCTGGGGCCGTTAAGCCTTTGCAGGTCAATGGTTATCGAATGTATGACAATATGCAATTTCAGCGTTCCAATTATACTTACTATTTGACTGTCAAACTGTTTCATACATGTCTATATACGTCAAATGGTGGATAAACCGTCGGAGATAGAACATCTAGTTGATCAATTGTCGGAGTCATATTTTCTGGGTTAATTCTATCCTTAATTGGGTTGTGATGATAATCGTATTACTGTTTAGTATTTAACAATGTTAAATTGCAGAGCATTTCATATTTTCTCATAAAATTATATTTATGACACTAGCAGATAATAATAACAATATTAAGTCGTATTAATACATATATATATATATAGGTTTTAAAATGTCTTTGTCAGATTATCAATTTTACGTTTATTATTAGTTTAACATAACTGCTCCTGAAACTCATCAATTTAATAATATTAGCCATAAAATAAGCCAAAGTTAGCAATTTTAAACAAACATAAATATTAATACCAACTCCAAAACAGTATTAAGCCTGTTCATTGTCAAACAATTAGACGAGATGGCAAATAGATTGTTCGTAGGGTCCAGTCCCTTATTAATCAGTGTCGTGTAATCAGCATTGTTACAAACAGATCGTGGCGAATTATTGGCTTGGCAAAAGACAATGTAAATAATTAATCATTTTCTATTAGCATAGCAGTTTGTTGGACGGGTCAGGTTGGTATTTACCATAATAGTAAGGTAAATAGCTGTCGTTAATTTATTATATCTGTATTTACTTATATGACGCCATATTAAAGAAAGGTGACGTTAGAAGTACCTATAACGGACGAGTGTATTTGAGGAGGTGTATGAGTGTCATCGAAGCGAAAGTGGTTTGTCAGGATCGGGAGATAATGGCATTTGTGATCTCTGCCTACCCCTCTATAGGGAAACGGAAGCATGTTGTATGTACGTATGTATTTATTTAGCATACAAATCGTCACATTGATTACGCTTAAAAATACGTACGTAAGTTATACAACTTTCTTTTATTTTTTACTAGAAACGGTGCGTATAAGACCCAAACAAATCGATCTTCAATTTTAGTTTACCATTGAGCCTCTATATTTATTGCATTACTTTCAATAGTTAAAAACTCTGATCCTTTACATCTTAATGCAGTTTCACTAGACGCCAAAACTTCACACCGAGCGTTTCCATGGCAACCGATTCTTCGTAAAATGTACCCAAACAGTCAGAGCGCTTACCAAGCTCCGTTAGATACAAGGAGTGTAACTCTACCAAGTTATGACATGGTAAATTGGTCGTGCAATGTATGTAATACCAACTGGGTCAGCAATAATTAGCCAGTGTGGTGGCCAGCTAAGCAAAGTCGATCGAACATGTTCTGTTTAGACAGAACTTATCAGTGGACATGACACATGTTGATTAATATGGCATTGTAGCCGGTCTAGTAAATATGGGCTGGAAGTTGTGATACCTAATTATAGTGGGGTTATAGATTATTTATAGTATACTCGTAAGCACATATTCTGTTTAAACAATGAACTATATGCAAGATTGTTTATTAATTTCATAGGAATAGCAATAGGTCTGAACCAAAGAACAAAAACGATCCTAATGAGAAATGTAATCAAATATCATAGAAGTTAATACAATACAATAAAATAATACAATATCATAGAAGTGACATATTATAGTTAACAAAAATCAAAGAGAACAATGTTTAATTTTGTGAATTCAAAATAACGAGTGTACAAAAGCAGAGTCCACACCACGAACTAAATACAAGGTTGGTACACTGAAGGCCTCATTATTTATAGTAAGCACCAATTGTGAGTGAGTTGTATAAAAATGTAGTAAAAACACGAATTCATGTATTCCATAACGCGCGAGTTGAAGTCGCTAATGAGAGTTGGAGGGCCCAACAATGGATTCATAAATCGTACGATCGTATCTCTCTGTAAAACTGCTAAAATAGTACCGAGGAGGACATTTATATGTGTATTTATTTCCATTGTAATGAATGCTCATGGTGAACCACCAAAACGGGACTGTTGGGTACGAGATACGACTTATAAAGGCTCGAGGAAGTGAGCCTTTTAATGAACGCACCACATACTATAAATTGCTGCAGAATGCAAACAGGAAGCCTATTGTATTCATTCAGCATGAAAAAATGTAACATTTAGGCTGAGACGCATTTATTATCATTTTACGAGTACTTCTTAAATTCTTACTAATGATTTTGTCTCCAGATTTTTATTAAATATTATTGTTATTTTTCATTTATAACAAACAGTTACATAGTAATAATATTATGGAAAATAAGGAATAATGTACAGTCATATAAACCTACAGTATTTATTACATCTCTTTAAGAATTATATTAAGTTATTGATTGTTTAACTGTTTACTGTCATGGTAAAAAGATAAATCGAAAAGGTTCGACTAGAAAATTCCCTTTTTTAGTTGTTCTGTTCAAAGAGATTCTATCACAATAGGTATTTGCCTTAACAAAAGCATTCAGTTGAAAGAAACAGGGATAAATCTGGGATAAGATCCAATGTGATTTGAGATCAAACAATCTCGAAGGTGGAGATTAGTTATAAAATCATTCCATTAAACTGCTACGATCAGGGATTTGCAAGGGCCCATTTTCCCGAGAGATCTATAGAAAAAAGGTACAGTAATTTGTCTTTACTTGGAGGATTTATGTAAGGTCGCATTCGTATGGAGTACCCAGTTAGAGCTTTGTAGATTGACGGTTCTATTAAAGGGTGTGCGACATCCAAATAAATGTGGGTTGTCGTCGTGGGTTGGGAACGATAAGGAAAAGACTATGGGTTTTAAAAGGCTAGCCGTTGAATGGTATTTTATGGAGAAACAAATCTATGTATACATTATTTGTTTCCCGTAATATGTATATGTATCTCTTAATGCTTAATGTACAATGTTATTATAAAAGTTTACTTAGGCATTTTGACAGGGACAAGAGTTAGGGAATAAATGTACCTACTCAATGATAAAAATTGAATACTATTATACAAAGAAAAGAATGTAAAAAAATAAACTTCATTTATTTAATTTAGATTTCAGCAGATTTTACTAGGTAAATATATCTACTGTTTTGCGCAGAACCCTTATTACTTGAAAAAAAAAAATTTTACTAGTAATTTAGTTCAGAACATGTGTACATAAAAATCAAAATGTATTTTCAAGTCCAACAGACGAGTTACACCGCAACACATATTCATAACATTTAATACCAACACGAAAGCTAACGGGTTAGTAACTCAATACTTTACACGCTCTTGTTAATATAAGATCACGCTTGTAAATCGACGAATATGGCGCGGAGGGAATTAATGCCCATGCTAATGAGGGTTAGTTAGGACCTCTTACAGGCACCCACTGTGCACTGTGGTGTTCACACGACTCGCTGTTGGGCAAAACTGTGGCTATAGGTTAGGGGTATTTTGTTAGTACTGAAACAAAAGTATAAGCCTAATAGTGTGTAGTACTGAAATTATGTTTTGTCGTCATCGTATAAGCATAAGGGATAGGTAAACTTTTTTATTGTTTATTTAAGAACGCTTGAAGAACTTGGTCATTAACAACGAACCTTAAACACATTTAAACATTTGTTTTACAGTTTTAAAGAATACTGTTCACAAATGGTTAAAAACAAAGGTACAGTTAAAATAGTTACGTAGAATTTGAATGCCGATGATTATTTTGAATAAAGCACAAAAAAGAAAAGATAAATAACAGATATTTTTAAACACATTTAGATTTCCATTTTCATTATTTGTGTCTTTTGTGTATTATATGTGTATGTACTTTTGGACGTCAGTACCTACTCTAAGCTCCATCAGAAGATTATTAACAATGCCATGATGATTATTAACAGCATCAGGTAGAAGACGCTGCTTTAAATCTAGATATAGCGCCTCTACCGCTGCCTGAGCGAGCCCGACCGGCGCCTCGGGGTCCTCTCGCCTGAAAATGAGTTACACCGTGCAAACACGCACGCATTTGGCTATTCCAAGTGCTAAAATATATTGCCTATCGATTTTCAATCATGCAACCACCGGGTGTTTGATCAAGCACACGAGAAAGAGATAAATCACTGAAACAGCTCTGCAGCGCTTTATTGAGTGAATTAAAAGCGCTGGCTATGATTCATTTTCTTTGAGAAACCGCTCCTTTGGAATCGACTTAGTGCTCGTATTTTATGGAACGTATTTTATTGAATTTAATGCTAAGTGAATAAATTCAAAATAGATTAAATTTTTATAAGAATGTTTCAGTAAGACATAACACAAACATACATTTCACGACTCGTATGTGCACATCAATTAAAACCTACGTTTCACTAGATAGACAGCACCATAACAATAGTGAACCACCGTATACAGGCATTGGCTATTACCTATCCGGAGAGATAGGCAGGTTTCCCCACGATGTTTTCCCTCACCGTTAGCGACTGTAAAATATGCCACTTTTTTAAATTTTATTTTATGCCAGAAAAAAATTTGGCGGTCTTAACCACTTGGTTAGAGTAATAGTGTAAACGTAGTTATTAGGAATTCGTTACATTATTGTAATATAAGTTTTGTGACAGAACATCGACATAGCAAAACTATTAACAATTTGGCACATCTTCTTACTCGTATATATCATATTTAATTACTTGAGAACGAAAAATCGGTTAAACTCACAACGAATAATAAAACATCCACTCAACGTTTACCTTTCATATTTTAGTGAAATATTTTTTCCGAGTCAACAAACAGACGTCAGTCCTAAAAAGATGGAGGAATGAAGTTAAAGGAATTACTTCCAGTCGGCGAAGTTTCTCAAATATGAGTGGACCGGAAGGCTTGGGACAGTGTTCACGGCTCAACAGTTAGCAAAGCTGACGTCACAGTTGGCCCTCACTTTCGGAATGGAACGTTTAATCCATGGAAATGACTAAACTATACTATGGGCAGCCATCAATTGCCATTTCTTGTGCAGAGGACTGAAAGCATTGCGAGGAAACTTAGCTATTTTTAGTAGCTATCAGAGCTTGTAAATTGTGACACAGTTTACATGTGGCATATGTCGTACTTTCTGGTTAAAAGGTAGGTTCGAGGTGGTCATTGATTTACCACCTCAGGATGCGTAGAGATAGACTCATCTGCTGAACTGTCTGCCCCTCAGGGTCATAAAAGTAATTGCCTGTCACTTATATTTTAAATTTTCTTATAAGTTTAGAAATAACTTCTTTGCTGAAGAAAATCATCCTGAGGAAACCTCCCTTATCATTAAAATTGGCAAAAGTCAAAATCTACTCTTGGTGAAGTTGATAAAAAGTTGATTCGAGGAGTTGATAAATGAATTACTACATAGCAGAGTTTTGAATATAAAGTGCACATACGCTGAATGCTAGGTGAAAGTAGAACGTTTATAAATGAACTTAAATATCAAAAACTCTTTTTTTGCATATAAATGAAGGAAAAAACCACGAATCACCTTGCTGTTGATGGTTGAAAATTATAATTTCAGAAAGTGTTTGTAATTCGTCGCAATTTCTGCCCATAAATAAACATTACGTAATTTGTTGTCAAGCGAAGGTGCACCAATTATAATGTCTCAGGACATCGATAAAGCTTAGTCAAGTTTGAGTTTTCCTGATATTGGATTGAATGGGTAGGTATGTAAAATATAATAAAGCAATAGATCAATTCCTTATAGAAAACTCAAATTAAACAAGTTAATAAATCCTAAATTAAACGAACAATGTAAAATTACAAAATTGAGCATATTAACGACTAATGCTGTTGATTGTTTTTCGAAAAAGCATTCTTATAATAATTTTTTTATCGCCTAATTTAAATAGACAGGTAAATTAAAAATCTTTGTAGGGTTATACACAAATATATATATTTAGTCTCTTTATATTTAATTATACCACTATAATTCTTAATACAAAGTTCACCAACTTGCTCTCTCACATAGTGGAGTGCATTTTCCGTTGAACCCCTAAAAATCTCATGAGACTACACAAGACGTTATGCAGATTTTAATTAAATTATTACCGAGAAAGTAAGTTCGGAGACGGGTGCATCGCCCTAAGTGCCAGTAGCAATTTGCATTTTGAATACTAATGGCTAAAAGTGCTGTGTACCGCGCGACAACGATTTAAACACGAGAAAAAACTTAACTCTTAAATAAATGGGTGGTGTTAAGCTTTTTATCTTAGGCTACCAACTTTTGCACTAAATTTACTAACATGTTAATGAGTTGTTTCTAATTTTACATAATATACGCATCTCAAGTATGCTTCTCCGTGACAGTTAAGTCGTTCATTTCATCAGAAGCTCCCTTTAACAGATTGTATGTACCAATGTGACAGGTGGTAATGTCACCGTGAGAATCGCATATTATCCTAAGCATCTATTCCATTCTAAGAAACAGAAGGATTTCAAAGACACGTGTGTTTTAGCGTATTTAAATAAAATGGTGTTTGTTTGTGCTAGGTTTGGCAGAAGTATACTGAAAGTAGAATTAATGCGCTAGAGAATATGAGGGTTCTAAAGAACATATATAATATAAGATTGTGTGATAGGTTATGAAATAGTGTGACTCGTGATCGATGAAGTATGAAAAAAAATTTAATGACGAAAATACAGAAAGGTATGTTATGGTGATTTTGGCACATGTAGCGGATGCATGATAGGAGGTTTACCATAGGAATTCATAAAGCCAAAGTGGTAGAGTTGGATGGGGTAGGTCGCATAGAACTTATAAAGGTATAATTGGGGACATTCTTCTCAAGGTGTAGGTAGACTAAATAACAGAACAGGGTTTGAGTGAAGCAAGATTCGATAGTCTCTACCTTTATCGCTAGGGATGTAGAGGCTTCAATATATGTATGAATTACGTTTGGAATCTCAACATTCAACAAAAGCATCACGTTGGTAATCCCTATCAAATTTTCAAGGTTGTCCTTGAAAACTTTAGACACACAACTCAGCATCCATTCCAGTGTGTTTGATTGAAGATTAATCTGTGTTCAAGTGTGAACTTGTTTATTAATTACCCAAACGTGTTAACCTCGTTAGCACAATTTCTAAATTACGAATATTTCAATCCACAAAATAGCTAATGAGATACCTCCTTACTTTGTGCGTCAAAGAAAACAATTACTTCATTAAAACCAAGATTAGTTGAAGGCTGCCCTGTGAGGAGCCGAAATTGTTTTAATTAGGCGCGAAAAGCTTTCAAGTTATTAAGTCTTCATTCTTCACGAGTAGCTAAACGTATTTTGACAAAACAGTCTTTATAAAAGAAATAAACAAAAGAGATGCGCCGTGATTGAAAAAGTAAAACAAAGAATTTAATAATAATACCTAAATTGCATATATTACAATTATTCTATAATGAGCTTCGTGGCGCGATTGCTTAACCATCTGGACGCTAATCGAGAGGCTTTCAGGTTCGATTTCCGGTGGACCAATGATCAATGCTTTTCTGTTTTTCTGTCTGGTCGTTTATATATGCTATAAAGTATATATCTTCTGTATACGTTGACTAGTACCCTTCTTAATTGAACTTACGAAGGACCTAGTTCAATCGGTGTAATAGTGTCCCAAATATTGAGGGAGATATTGAGTCAAGATAATCCATCAACAAATCAAATGCTAACTTTAATTTTTATATACCTAGTATTGCATGTTCAATGTGCAAATGTAAATATGATTTATAGATCTTCTGTAAATACGATAATTCAGGAACACATGGACTTTCGCGAAAACCGATTAATGATTTCACTCATACATACCCTATTAACAAACAAATAGAATAAATATATTCCGTTTGATGATGTTGATGTTCTTGCATATTTATTTTGGGAAAATCAATAAATACGGAACAGGTATTGGCAGGGAATTGAATTGAAGAGTTCGATAATTAAGCATGAATGTTTAAATTAATTGGCGGAGGCGCGACGTTTGGTTGTCGCCTAGTGCTGGCTGAAGCCGGCTGAATAGGGTTAGCCTGTGACCCCGTTTCGGTATTTAATAAAGAAATTCCATTTGGGTCTGGTTATGGTGACTTGCTATTGGATAATTTATTTCTCAGTAACTGACGCATACTTATTCAATGTGACTCAATACACTATGTATGTAAAGGTAATGTATTTAAAAAATGTATATACTCACGTCACGTATTATATACCTACTTTTGACTGACACGGTATGCTTACCTTTAGCATTACCATTGTGGTAATAGATACTGAGTATTAAGATAAGCTAATAAATTAATAAAATTATAGTAAAATTACTGTAAAAATGGTTGTTTATCAACAAAGCCGTGCATGTCTCTTAAAATTTGGATACAGATTATATATTTTATGTAATCGTTTTATGTTATCTGTTATGATTTATGACGTCAGCAAATAAAAATACAGATAATAAATAAAACTTAATTTCTGGCAACCCTACCACCGAATCCACCAATTATTAACAGCTCTCACACGGCCTGTTCCACTATTCAATTACTTACATTCAAACTAGACATCTACAACCGTACTTGTGCTCCTACAACCTACATGGAGGCACTACCTGACTTCAGCTTTGTACTACATACGAGTACATGCATTCATGTTCTTTAATCCTTTTTGAAGTACATAGAATCTTGGAGACATATATGAATATGTCAAAAGCATTAGTTTTTTGGTCGTGATTTGGACCTATCAAAGTTGAATCGAAAAAACTATGATATGATACGAGTAGAACAAAAGACAATCATAGTTGAATTCGTTTAGAATGTAAACAGAATAATCACAAGCCTATTTTCTTACGTATGCTGTAAGAAGTGACTAATTGACGAGGGGTGGTAATAGTAACCGATGAAAAAAGCGACTACGTAACCAAAGTAATGTAATAACAAAATACAATAATATATTAAATATTGTTTTTAGTGAAAAGGTGGCATTTCACTAAAACACCTAGGAAAAACCAGTGTCTACGTCATCTTTTGCTATATGTCAGAAGAAAGCTTACTTTAAACATAATCTTTCAGAACAAGCGAAATATAAGTATAACGAAATCGCTCAACTACTCCAATTAAGTTGAAAGATGTCTGAGAAAAAATGGCAACAGTTGAACAAGCAGCTGAGCAATACGTCAGTGAGTTAGAAACTTTTAATGGTCGTCTGTCCGTTGTAAGGTGGTCCTATTATTTATTGTTCGGACGACCTTCCACTCCTGGTGGGTTTGCCAAGATACTTAGGAATATTATATAAATGGACCTTAGGAATAGAGTTATTCGAATCTTTTCGGATAAAATGGTAGAAGTAATTTTGTTTAGAGGAATTATTGTTGGGTTTTTCTACGTGAAAAAGAATTAAATAGAAAACGTAACAATTGAATCATATTAAAGTATACACGTATTCAATCATCTGTAAGAAGTTAATATTAACACTAAATGGTTTAAAGGTTTTCATCACTTTTTATTTCAAAATCTATCGAAGAATGTGCAAAGCAAATAAAATTTATAACCCTTTTAACTGTTCAGTTAACGGCCTTTTTCATACATTGGAAACAAATAAAACCACACTCCGTAACGGAAGCCACAAACCAAAGTCTTAAAAATTCCGTTTGATTCCGTCTAACTTTGTTATTCCCCATATTTGCGAACTACGCTCTAAATTTTAGCTGAGTTTCTGATTTGCATTCCAGCCCGTTAGGAGTTCCTATCTTACAAAAGTCTCTTGAGGGACACTATCGGAATATTTTTAGGTGAAGTGAGGAATCTCCAAGCTCTAAGAGGTCACCGTAGTGAGCGATGGATGGTCTCTATCTTATTACTCTTGCCTCTTTTTAACGAGAATGAATTGGTAGGGTTTCCGAGGAAGAGATTGCTCGTTAAAGGACTTAAGTAAAGTTTTTGATATTTTATTTAGTGCAACTTTTAGTTAAGTTGACATTTAAAATTATCATTCGCGGAGTTTTACTTTTCCTATATGATAAGAATATGACTCAGCCTAATGGAATTATACCTACTATACTGTACTATGGAACAAAAAGATCACAATACCCAATGATCATTTTCTACAGTATTCAATGAAAATCAATAGTTGTAGATAATATTTTGAGTATATTCACGAGGCGCAAAACCTATGCTAATATATTCAGTAATGAAAAAGTATAATAAGTATAATATTAATTTTTAATTTACACGTTATATAAAATTTTACTAATACCTGAAACTAAGCATACCTTAATACTTCCTACCCTTTTTAACTGAAGAGATAATGTGTCTCATGGTTCAGTCCACTTCCTTCAGGTATTTTAGTATGGTGATTGTTTCTAAGGATCTAACGATTACCAAGAAAAGGTAGATTGTGACTTTCATCTTAGTTTATTACATTACGGAGTAAGGAATATAATTTACTGTTTCGGGGCAATAATGTCGCTTTGCTCTAAGAAGTGATGGTAATTATTATATCAAGTTTACTCAGTTTATTTTGATTATAAATGTTGTAATTTTATAAACATACTATAAACATACAGTCGATATCGAGCTAGATTGGAGTTGTACTTTATCAGTTTCCCGTTTTATTAAAAGTAATTCTGCTATGTATACATATACTCGTACTTACAAAGTTTCGTTTAACCGAACATTATGTTCTAAGTGTCTCTACTATTGCGTAAATAAAAACAAATTATCCCAAAATTTTGTTGACGTTAAGACATAATTTCGTTTTCAGTTAAGTTTAAATAATGAATCAATTTTGATGTTTTAGTGCACACTTGTGGTATGTACGTTTTTTTATAAAATTGGCTTTAGTACAAAAAATCATTAGTTAGAACCTAAATATTATGGTACGCAAATGTGGTAAGTGCACAGCGTATCAATAAAGACTAACTTGAAGGTAAACGTACTAAGTGAACTAAATAAAAGAGATTTGTCATACACAAATGTTTTTTTGTACTAAATCCAACTTTCTAAAAAAACTTACATAATACAAGTGTGCACTAAATCATCAACTTATACTATTTGAACTATCTTGACATATATTACACACTCATATCTGCACCGCTTATGGACACTGCAAAACAAAATGATTTTCGTGCAAAAATCCCTTGCGAAAATTATTTTACGTGAACCATCACAGCATTATATATTAAATATATAATGCTGTGATGGTTCACAGCATTAGATATTTAATATTTGTTTTTACGCTCGGAAATTGAGTTCTTACGAAACAACAAGCAAAGAGCGGCGCAAAGCTTTACAGACAATTAAAAGGCGTAATGTCGTGTACCGGAGATTAAAGATCTTGTCCCTTGCCGCAGCTAAAAACAGGTCGGACGTCGTAAAACGTTTCTCTCGAGATTTATGAGGCGAGAACCCGTGATATGTTAATTTAACGCACTCTTAACCGGAGTAGTATCAACAAGCCTCCGCGTACGTAACGTGGACCTTTGAACCGACTTCACGTATGTTGTGTTATGGTTATAGGAGCTGGTGGTGGAAGTGTGAAAACAGGATGGAAATATGTTTAAAAAAATTGGTAATACGTTCATAATAATAATATTTAGACACTATTACACCAATGGAACAAGCCTTTTGCTAAGTACATTTATAAATTATGTTAAGGGTACTAGTCAACTTATACTTAATAAATATGTCCTTATTATATATATATATATATATATATATATATAATAGATAAATACATATACAGCATATATTATCAACGCCCAGACTGTGATCCAATCGATTTATAAGAGTCCTTTTAACTGGAAAAATACTTTATTATTTTATTTTTTTAGCAAAAAGCGTAATTTTTTTAGCCCATTTGCCAAAAAAATCTTAAAACCATGTAGAGACCTAATTAAGCTTACAAACATTCATTAAACCATATAGAGACTTAAAAAAATAAAACTATACATTTTAGAGTCATATTAGCGAATTTTCTTCAATTTGTTAAACCTAAGTAACATAGTCTTCACAAAGTGGCACACAGTTGAACCCATAACCTCCTAGCGAGCGAGGGTAAGCGAATGATCACACCAGAGAGGTACCCTAGCAAGCGCCCGCTTCACTTCAAAGTGGTTCAGTACAAACGGACGCCTCCGACAACATTCGCTAATTCACTTTGATGTCACTCCCTTGCCCTCCTAACGAGGAAACGCGCCCTTAAAAGTTTAATCCCTCCGCAGAAATGGAGGTTATTAAAATAATATTAAACGTCCAACAATTCCTTAATTTATCTCGTTGCCGGCGGCTGGAATTCTTTTCAAGTTTTCTTCTTTCGAACAATTATTTCTCTGTCGGGATATGCCGAGACTTTGGGTGTGCTTTGTTTTCGTTTTAAGTGAAAATATTTTATTCTGTAACGCGGTATATATTTGCGAAAGTGAACTCTATCTGTGTAATAAAATAAATGGTAAAGAAATATATGAGTATATATAAATATATACCAAGTTTTTTCACCCATAGAATAACAAAATAAAATGCATCCTTTTAGCTGGTCCTTACTGCATAGTAGGAAGATACGGTCAATCTTATACACACACACATATATATATATATATATATATATATACGGCAACTAGTTTGTGAAAATAGGGGGAAAATAAAATGGGAGTATATAATTTATTTACGGCTACAAAACATATACGATACTACACAAAAATTAACGAAAAAATAACTAATTACTAGAAATATAATTTGTTTCTGAAATTGTCAGCTGAATTTCATTTTACATCCCAAATCAGTTCGATCATTAACCATAAATTAAACGTAAATTAACAATAGGTACTGATCGTGTAATTACTCACTAAATACTCTTGTATGTAGCAGTACATAGTGTTGCAAACTAAACCGTGAGCCTAAAATATTAATACATGTATTAGGGAATGTTTAGTCAATCTCTCAGGCCCTGTTGATATGACGTTGATATGGCTTTCAGGCATATTGCTTTGTGGAGGCCAGCGGTTACAAACTGTTTTCATAACACGGGATGAAAGCGATACAAAGAGACCGCAGGAACGCTTTGTGGTGCATTTTTCGTCCTATTTTCGTTTTGCATATTCTAAGCAACATTTCGAAGCTTTGATGGATCGGTTTGGTGCTCGGGCTATTTTATTCTATGTTCAAAAAGAGTTTTGAATCACTGATATAGTTTGAAATACATATATTATCATTTCGTAGTATTATAATATTGTATGTGGTGAGGTGTAAATAAGACACGGGTTGAGCTTAGAGTTACTGTTTATTAATATAAAGTAAAACTAAGTAAAATGGTTAAAGGTAAGGTTACACATACTACACCTCACACAAACTACAGTATTATAAGTACTAATTCAGATTACTTACTTATACGAATGCCAATTTGTACATAATCTTCCAAACCAATTTCACTTCAATGAGATCCTGAAATACAATAATGTAATGTTTTAAATATATATATACCCAACTAATTTTATTAAATACAACAAGGTGATGTTACAAAACATATATAAACAACGAATTCACCTCTTTGAAAAGTAAATAAAAACCGCCTAAACAAATTCCTCAAACCCTTACGTGGCTGCTAATCGCCTGCAATGTTCGGTCGGCATGTGAAAAGTGCTCAGGCAACCAATTAAGACTAAGTCCAACCATTACCTCTGCGGGTGTATGCAAATCGCATAGTTATGCCACGGGCGGAGCATTGTCTAAGACGCTAGTTATAGCTCAATTACAACTAGCTGGTAAGGAACACCAATTAACATCCCTTTGGTCTGTCACTGGTGCGGCTTGAGCATCTTTATTGAATTGCTTCGTGTTCTAAGCACGAATTTTGCGGGGTTCAAAGGTTCATGCTGTGTTGGAAAAGCTGTGTCTTTTAGGGATGGGACTTACGGGTTTAAGTAGTAGGTAGTATTAACAATTTATTTTTTATCTGTAAAGGCCATTGGTCAGGAATGAGTATTGAATATCTTTTTTTTAAAACTAGATAGCGAATTAAGGTTACATATCACAGTTTATACGTAATGATTAAAAACAGTAATGTGATGTGTATGTACATATGTTAACATACATTTGTTTTCATACATTATTTTAGAAATATACCAAAGTGAAGTAGTAGTAGTTATTATAATCAGTTATTGATTCCGCAAGAAGTACAGAACAAACAAGAAAATATTTCTAAAAGTAAACATCTATTCTTAGTACAAAAACAACAGGTGTTTTCACCCACAGATTCCCCTTAATTAGACACTTGATGAGTCTTCACAATAAGGTATTATTGTGCCACATCTCATTCAGTTGTCATTTATCATAGGAGACAAGGTCGAATTGACAACTGGACTGACGAGCATTGTGTTGTCAGATATTGACTTTAATTAGGACGTTCCAACTGCGTTAATGTAATTGAAAGTTTTTGCGATGTTTTGAGTATAATAGTTACTAAGATTAATGTCTGTACGTCGAAATCATTAAAAGTTTCGCTTAAGGTTTTTTTATTATGATAAATATGACTATAACTGAGCACATAAACTTGAAATAATTGGTGTTGATTGAATGATTTAGGTACACTCTTTACGTTCTTTAAGAAGTCTTCTCCATTGGTGTATATCCATTTAATTATATTTCTTTTGCTGCGATTTTTAATTTTTATTCTGTTGCAAAGTCTTTATACTTATATGTTAACTGTGTGCCTATGTAGCATAATGACAAATTACCAGGTTCATCAATATGATAACTTGAAAGTGTTAAAATTCAGTAAATTATTACTCTGTATAAGTAGAAACGCGTTAAGCAATTTATATTTAAATTCAAAACAAATAAATCTAGATAGCTTAAAGCTCTCACAATTCAAGTCTTTATCGACAAAAGTAAGAGCCTAAAATACAAAACTCTTGTTGTAATCGTAAATAGCATTTGCAGTTTGCCTATATCAAAGCACAGATGGCAGCCATAAACAACTGAACAGGTGTTTTACGATAGACCTCTATTGTAAATTGTGCTTAAACTAAGATATTCTTGTCTTGGCCCGCGCATGCAAATAACTTGCTATCAACACAATATACAGAACACTGATATGACGCTAAGTACTGCCGCTTTAACTTTATGGCTGGAGTAATGAAAGATTATACGCTGGAATACGCCGGAATATGCAGATGTAACAATCACTTGATTTAAGGCTCGAGGCTCTACAAGTGAATGCTTAGCTTGATGGCGACAGCTATATATGTAACTTATTTATTAAAATTAGCTTTAAAGAAATAAACAAGTTTAATGTTTTATAATATTATAGAATAGTAACCACTAACTGACACTTCATAAATGTTGCTCAAACTATAGGTAATGAAAATTGCACTGCAATTAATCTGCAATGTCTTATCAAATCACTAAAGCTTAATGTTATATTATTACCCAGGTTTATACTTAGACTGAGACATGCAAAATTATCGATTACTTCATTTTCCCGCTAACCTCTGTTCTAAGGTACGCCCCTCGAGGTTTATCGACTTACCATAAAACTTTTACGACTAACCCGGTTTAGATAAACAAAAGTTGCTTATACCTATTGATGTAGCCACACTTCCTCGTAACTTGTTCCTGAAGAATACGCATAAAATAACAATATTGCGGCTAGTGAATAAGCATAAAATGCTAAGTTTGGGGAAAGGAGCGTATTTGTCACGTTTTATGAGCAAATTGCGCTCTGCGTTCACTTGTACGTATAAAACTGATGTACAGGTTTTTTTACAAGACGTATAATTAAGTAATAACTTTATAAACGTAAAGGTACGACTGTAGGATTATATATATTTTATTCTATAGACCCTTGGACAGATAATGGACGAAGAGAAAATTTTAATGTTTTTGTATATTTACTCGTCAAGTCAAGTCATAATATTTATGCCAAATTTGGCATAAATGCTAATAAGAAACTACATTTCAGGCATAAACGATTTTTTCTCTTCTCTCATAGTAACGTAAACACAACATTCTTTACATAATTATAGTTGACAATGTTTTTAAGAAGTTTAGTAGGTATATTTATTTTATAATCCTTCCAATTTTACCATGTGAGCATATTACGGTAGCAAAGACTAAACCACACAAAACACAAACATAATTATCCCGTAGTTTTGGACGCGGTAAAGTTGGGTCAGGTATATTTAAACCATGTCATTGATACTTGTACCAACATTCAGCATGTTTTAGTTTCAGAAGGTTAGCTTAGGAAACATGTGTTCAATATATTCAAAATTTTTATTAAACTGATTGTTAGAAATAATATGTATTATTTTATTATTTAAATGGGATTTCTTATTTTTATATACAGGGTGTTTGGTAGAGGGTTGGACAAAAGCCTATGGGAGAAAGAGGGGGTCATGCCAAACACAACTAGCCATAGAACTCGGGGTTATTGGCCTTTTTTTTTGGGCGCCTTTTTATTTTTTTTTATAATCACCTGAATTCGTCATTAAAATACCTATAGAAAAAAAAGTATGTACGTTGCGGATCTAAATTTAATTATTTATTGTTCTTGAATAAATTTCCAACATTTCTAACTACATTTTACTAGTGACACAGTTTGTATTTTAGTTAGTATTTTAGACCTCTCGGTGAGTTTTAGTCAATATCTCCACAACGATTTTTTTTTTATATTATGTGATACATGTTTAGAAAGGACATTAATGCAGGATATTCCAGAAGAAAAAAGTAAAGCAATATCGTTTGTAGTATTTTTTTTATAGCCTTTGAAAGTTTGTAATTTGGTAAAATTTTTTGGCATTGAAAAACTTCAAGAGCCCATGTTTTTGTATTTTTGCATGTGTCACTAGTAAAATGTAGTTAGAAATGTTGGAAATTTATTCAAGAACAATAAATAATTAAATTTAGATCCGTAACATGCATACTTTTTTTTCTATAGGTATTTTAATGACGAATTCTGGTGATTTAAAAAAAAAGGCGCCTAAAAAAAAAGGCCAATAACCCCGAGTTCTATGGCTAGTCGTGTTTGGCATGACCCCCTCTTTCTCCCATAGGCTTTTGTCCAACCCTCTACCAAACACCCTGTATAATCATATCCTGAAACCGGCTAATTGCAGGTTAATGTCTTTAATTGTACTTGTGTTGAACGACTGATACAACCACAAATCCTTTGCGACTCCCAATAAATAACAGATCTGACCTTCACAGTTTTATATTCCATACACATTATATTCATCTTTACCTTATCCCGTTCTCGGAAACGGGACTTAACGCGTATATTTTATAAACAAAGTATTACCTTTGTTACCCGACGTTTCGGCCATGTTGCAATGGTCATAGTCACGCGTCAGTTAAGTCCAGTTTTCTTATAAAATGAATAAAAATCGTCAGTCTCTCAAAAATATTACCCCGTTCCATTAAAATTCAGACACCAAACTCTCTGATAGCAAAGAGTGACCAAAACCCTTTGTTGGGCAAACGCGTTCTGCTCCTGTCATCAAGTATTAAATGCCGGGACAGGGCAACACGACCCCGGTGCCCCGAGGGGTCACTTTGCTAATTCCACTACCGAAATGTCTGACAAGGAATTTGCTTCCATTTTATTTTATCAGTCTGTTGACCTATCCTAGTGTGGAACTTGTTTTGTTTTATTTTTTATAGAAACTGAAAACTAGAGACGGTAAGGTTTTAATCAGATGCCAATCAGATTGTATGTTCATAAATATGATTAAAAGTTGACTGTACTTCGAATTACGGTACACACACTAAAATGTCATATCTTGTAAAATACCTTAATTGAATTAAAATACCTTATTTTTTTGATTGTGTTGCATTATATCGAAATCTATTCATACATATAAAGTTAATAAAAATGCGTTTGCACATATTTTTATTGCGTTGCGTTACATAAAATTCTGCTCATATCTTTGCAGATTATATATGCTAGTAAATATTCTTCATTCATAGTCGTATTTTTGAACCCCTTTCTAAGTTAGTAGCGTAACCCTTCTTACTTTTTCTAAGTAAAGTAAGTAAGCAAAGCTAAGAATAGAATTGGTAATTAGCGTTCATTATTCAGTAGGATTGGCAGACACACACCATGTTGACAAAAGAAGGCGCGCCATAATTTAGGTTTCTACGTTACTGGACCAGCCAGCCGGCCATTAGGAGATTGCCCGCTCTTGTAGCGGATAGGGTTGCCACAAGTATGGGAATGTAAAAAAGTATTGCATAATTAATGAAGGAATGATAGATGTATGTTCAGGGGTTTAATAGATAAACTGATAAGAAATAATGGTGTATGATTAGTGAATTAGGAGAACAGTGATAACAAAATAGCATTTAACACCTTTTGGCTGATACAGAAAATTTTAAAAGCTTGAAAATATTACGTACATTAAAAATTATCCATTATAATATCATTGGCATTCTTCGTTCAAATACTCAACTAAATCTGCTTCTTTCCTTTAAATCAATGTGTAGCCTTTTTAAAAGTATATCAATATATAATATTTAATTAAATTTATTTTTCGTAATTTAATTGCATTAATATAAACTAAGTGATAACCCTTGATGTAGTGCTGGTACTTTATTGCTCGCTTCATTAAGCAAAAAGTATGTTGATGCTACGATTCAGGAAAAACAACCGATTAATTAGTTTAAGTAATCGAAAGGATCGTAAAAATCCTCCTTTTTAAAGCACGGCCGCAGCCGACATATGTATACAGATAAATTGGCAAGAAAACCGACATTATTGGATAAACTTTCACGTCCTTTGATAAGGAAATACAGAACTTTTCTTTCAGGACACTGAAACAATCTGTGTACAATCGAGCGATAACTTGGTTGAACTTTTTCACTGCAAACAGTTGTTTCGTGTCTTTCTGTACTATACGTCCAAAAAGTTTTAATGACGTCTCTGAAATGGTGAGAGCAAGTCGAGCGGTTCTCAAGCAGCTTTTAAACCATCGGCGATGACGATTTTTCCCAGAGTTAACCTACATTTTTAGTTCGCAGCTTTGTGCGGCCTTGTCTAAAGAGTGGACTAAAACGTCCTATATTTTAGGTGTTGGTAATATTTTTTGTAATATATTTCTACATATACGTATAGGTAAAGCACTGATAGAGAATTGTTTTTTAATCGTTATCTTCTCGGTTGTAACCTCTGATCTAAATATTGATGTGGAAGTGTAATAAATATCACTAGACTAAAGAAAACTGAACCGGAGTTTATGTTATGTTACATACTGGTTATTAAATAAATAATACATAATTGTTTACTATTTAGAATAATAAATTTAAATAAATTAATAATAAATATTGTTCTAATTCTCTATATGGGTTCTCTTTTAATTAGACAGTTTGTACCGACTCGTTGTTTCAGAAAACAAAAAAAAACAACGATGTTGTAACAAGCAAAATATCGTTAAAGTTAACGCTACTTTAAGTACGCTTAGGAGTTTGATAATTAGGTTTGTTCTTTTCCAAAGTCAACATTTCCCACGCACGCTCAGTTTAAAAGTCTAAAGTTCATTAGAACTTCGTAAGGTCTTGTTAATATATTCAACATCAGCTTTTAGCGAACATTTGCGAAGAAATTTCACTTTAAACACTCATTAATTTTGTGTACGAATTGTAAACATGGAATGTAGGCGAGGCGAGATTCCAACAAGCCAAACAAACACGTGAACTCTTGGTACAGTCGTTAGAGAAAATAAAGGCTGAGAGCTGGAATTTATTCAGGTTGCACCCAGCCCCTTGATTGTTAATGGGAAAATAAAGCAGGACCATCATGTCATTACAAAATATTATTATTAGATACATAATATCATTATAAAGGCGATAAGTGGAAGATTATTAAGCAAATTGTAATATATAATACACAAATAGGTGAAAAGTTAACGTTCGTCTTGATACATTTTATGATAGCTAAATTCTAAGCGAAAGGAAACAATCATTTAATTAAATTAATAAACAGATCTATATATTGTATTAAAATAACAAAAGAGTTACATACCGAGGGATTACAGCACATAATAGCAAATCATGGATCTAAAGCGTATCATATATGTAGGATGCGTAATAGGAAATTCTTTAACGGCATTCTAAAAGATTCCCCAACATTTTCGATAGTAAGCTGAAATATTGTAAGAGTTATATGATGTGTAAGGAAAACTTTACAGCTTGTCTTAAAAGTTCAAAATGGCTCAATTTCCTGTCTTGAGCTTTCACCAAGTTAGCGTTTTAAATGGAAACTAACTTCGCGGAAACTCGTTTGCATTTCTCGAAGAAGTAAGAAATGATTACTTTTAAAACGTCCCCGCTACTAAGGCTTAGGGAGCATTAAAATAAAAAGTCAAACTAGATTCATCCGTAAGTACTTTTAAGTCGGCTTCGTTAACGGTAATACGATTCGGTACTCTCGTTTGGTTTTTAGTTAAGCCCCGGAGTTGTCCTCTTCTTGTTTTGGACCTACTGGCAGGATGTGAGTCTTTTAATCCTATATTTCTAAAAGAGAAAGTTTCTGTAGTTTTCCTTACTTATCGTGGATCGTTGTTTATACGTATGATATTTGAACTGGTAATGAAGTTCATAATCAAACGTATGTTCATATATTACACATTTACAATACAATAAAACGTACGCATACATCAAACATATACAATACGATTCTTCGCTTTCAAAATCATTTCGAAGTTACTACCTATTTTTGGTAACAGACTGTACAATCTCTTGTATGGGTTGTAGCAGTCAATGCTATAGTAAATTATCATTCAAAATACACCTAGAGCTATAAATATTGGTAAAAAACTTCATAAAGTTATATAGTTCTGAGGCAGCTTACAGTTTCCCAATATTTTAAGGGAACGCTCAAATATTTCAACAAAATTAAAATGCAGTGCCTCCCTATAAATTTGAGTGCCCGGCCCGTGCAATAAGCTAGGGTTGAAATATATCACAGATGGTCGCATAAAGCATGTCGAAACTGCAGGCAAATCTGAAAACAAGATTTTGGAGAGCTTCCTAATTTGTTTACAAACTACGAGGGTTTTAGTTTTTCAAATGGATTATGGCTTTCATTTTAAAACTATTTTTGATTTACTTATTTTGGATGGCGTACGGTACTTTCGGCGGCTTCATTCAATAAAACACATTTTCTGTAGTAATTATTCTTCATAATTTTGAAAGATGACAAACAAAATTACATATATGTATACCCATACGCGTCACGAATGTGTATACATACTCTCTTTTTATTGTGGCGGGGTAGGCAGAGGCCACCCACATATTCTCAATTAATATTGCAATTGTGTAACAAGGGAAAGCTGTAGTCTAGAAGAGGATGTAATAACAAGTTGTTTGAATAATCCTGGTATGAGGTATAATGAACACATAGGTGATAGGATGAAGATTGATATTATAGGTCAGGTTAGGTTAGTATATTATATAGTATATCAGAGAAGAATGATATTACAAGTAAGTACATATGTACAATGTAATACATATATTATATAATCGACAAAAACGTATAACTCTAAACAGAATCCTGTGTACCGTCTGCAAAGCCACAACAGTTTCTAGTTTTTGAAATAGAGAGGGCAGGTATCGCAACCTTGAACGATTTTGACTGATCTGTATAGCCGCATTTACTCACCTTCTTACGCCTGATCTTTTCTTCGTAGACAGTTTTATATGTCACTATTAAGTTTGTTCAACAAAACGATTATTATCTACTAAGACAAGAGTTACCCCAGTTCGTCGTGCACTAATGCCAAGTGGCCTAAGTATGACAGAGCTCACATCCGCAGTGGCCGCGGCCGTTCCCTGAAAATCCGTAGCCATGTTTTGGCACGTGTTGACGCTCGTTAGACTCCTACTTGTGGATGCCCAATTATGAACTAAGTTAGTGTGCGCATCGAGTATGCAACTGTGGGTCACCACTTACGCTAGCAAACTTATAAAGGCGCGGGAATATAGCCTGTAAACCTCGGGAATAAGGGTGAAAATAAGCGTGGTTATTTCACGGTATAAATTGGTTAGTTTGCTCGAAATCCCGCCAACAATGGTCGCATTGATCGTGAGAGTAATGGCAAGTGTTTCTGGGTTGAGATCCTCCTGTTTGTGTGTTTGGAGAGAATTTTCAACTTTTCTCATTACGGATATTATACGTGCCAACGTTTCTTGTTCGGATTACGTAATGGTTGTCTGCTTTTAGCGTTGTATAAGGCTATTTTAACTGTTTGAAGACTATAATATGTGAAAATATATGACACGGGAAGCCCTATAACTAATGATTTATAGTATAATATAACAAACGGATGTTAGGATCGATTGCTATCAGAGTAATAGATCTTTACACGTACTTATGTTAGGTTTAGTAGTGATATGAGATAATGAATTTTAAGAAGTGAAAACTAGTTGCGTATATCTACATCCTACTCTATGTTTGCTTACGATTTAAACTTTGAATACAAATTGCTCTTCCCATCGGACGATCCACCAATGTCTTACGTAATACTTCGCTATTAGCCCGAATAGCAGAGCTGAAATATCCGAATTCCCGTTTGGGTGAAGTAAAGCTGAACCGCTTTGTATCGGGTAGCGGCTCCCTCTGTTTCCTTTAATAATAAAACATTCATGGCGTTTACCCTCTCTCGCATTGTGTTATTAATTAACACACTCAAGAATTCCGTTTAAACTGCTCGCTATTAACTATTCTATTTACCGCTCTGATGAACATCACGTAATGTTGTTAATCGCGTCTTAAGCGGGCTTTTTGTCTCTTATTCCTTATTCAACAGCTTCCGAATTGCAGAATTAAGCTTGTACATGGATAAAACTGATACACGTGGATTATGAGATGGTATTAATAATAAAAGATACACTAAGATATGATATGATATTGTTTTTATTTTGTTTTAATGATATTTTCATAATTTCAGGATAGAACTTTATACTGTCCCTTATACGTAAAGCGCGAATGATAAATTTAAATGGACTGATTTAAATTGTCAATTGCCTAACCGATTAGCATTTTGCAATTGGTAATTAAAAATAATTTACAGGGCGCAGTAAAACACAAGACAGGCACCATATTTCTTCTAGGACCTTGTACAGTATAATTTCAATGATAGTGACAGCCATTTCAATACAGTTCACAATAGAAAGCTAACGGGCAATGATCTGGCCCGATCGCAGCACGCTGGTCAATCAACAAGAATTTGCATGTGAGCAGTATTGAATTGAGACACCACCCGTCTGTCAGGGGGAAATTTGCAATTCAGTAATTCAGCAAAAGGGTAAGGCCCTATACGACCGTTCAATTGCATGATTACGCCGGTGATTTCAGCTGGATAGGTTTTATCTGGTTCATGATTGTTATTTGGTAAATAGTTGAGTTGTCATATGCTTGGCTATGATCTTGGGCATTGGAAGTTCACTTTTGTACGAGCTAGTAAGCATCAAACGTGGCTCCACAATGATAATTGTGCTAAATATGTCTTTTACTATAAGGACTTTACACTATTTCAAGAAATTGTCAGATTGCCTGATGAAGACATCACTCTCAGTAGATTTCAGTCATGTCACAACGTAGAAATGGTAAAAAAATCATTTTCATTTATGCTCTAAAATGATGATTTACATATGTGTATAAAAAAATAAAAAAAATGAGTCAGAAAATGCATTAATAATAAACGTTATGTTGACAGAACACATTAAATAGATTGCTATGGTTGATAACGCCAAGAAATAGAAAAAAATACATAATAGTATTTTGCGATAGTACTTCTTCAGAAAACGTTCACTCTAAAGAAAACATGTTTAAGCACAATGACAAGAAGAGAAAGATCAAAATGAATTCTCTGTAAGAAAAGGTCGTATCGCGACAAAAGGACTCTACATTTGAGAATACTCTGTTATTCATTTTCACGCTTCGTTTGAAGACAAAAAGCTTTCATCCTGAAGTTCAAACAAAAATCCATTACAGAAACTAAACGACGCAATTTGGCCAGCCCCTAAAAATTAGTCCAGCGCAAGTCGCGACTCCAAATACCGAGTTTGTTTGTCTAGTAAAGTTAAAAACATATTAAAGTTGAACGTAGTTTCCTGGCGGGCATCCAAGCCGTAGCAGCCTAACTAAAGCCAAGCACGGCTGGAGCACTGTTCGTTATTCCATCATCCCGCGAAACGGCTCGTTCGTTCATATTGTCAATATTTTCCTACTTTTGTTTGAAGATGTAATTTGTATAGCGCTTTCCAAATCCGCGCTGGACCCGAGCGAATTTTTTAACGATTTGTATTTGTTAACATTTTTCAGGCGCATATTTTCGTAGTTGTTCATACTATATGTTGATGTTGGACAAATAACGCCAACAAATATTAATCAGTGTCTTTAATTTCCCAATTGCTTTAATAATTATAAAAATATATAATCTAACCTAATCTGACCCATGTACGGGAAACTTTTAAAGGACAAGATTTCTAAGACTAGATTGATAGATTCACTCATCTTTTATAATTTTATCCTAAAAATTTGTCTCTATGTCACGTATTCTAATTAGTGGAACCCTTTCCAAAACAACAAGCGACATCTGTTAACTCGATAACATTAAATTCGAAAGTCCCGCTCGCTTATTGAGCATAATGCGATCGGATCGAGTCGTCAACCCACGCGACTATTCTGCATACATTTGCAATTCGAAGGACGCTGTTCGCTGATATTTAAATACCTATTATCTTTATTGCGTTTGCTTGTTGGTCTCGTGACAAAATAAGCTCTGAAGGGGTTTTAACAATGAATATATCTTATCTTGAATATGTTAACATAAGCAAGATTGCGATTACCAGTAAATCTATAACAATACACGTACATACACTGTGTTGAGGGATAGGTCGAGATCACGGATCCCCAGCTGTTCCGATCCTGAGAGACCACTTTCGCTTCATTGACACTCATACACACTCGGTGGTTATAGGTACTTCTAACCTTTTTTCAACATGGCTTCTATCTATCTGTCATCGTATCTTATTGGGCTGGCCCCTAAGTAACCGCCCTACCTCACCAACGTATATACCTTTTGTCAATATAAGGAGTGAAATATGCAAAGTTACCGGCTATTTCAAAGATTAAAATGAAACTAGGAAAAAATAACTACTAGGTAATGTTGAGGCCCAAAGCAGGCAAAGGTCGTAGGGCATCTCGTAGGGTTAAAACGGTGCTGGGAAAACACATTTACTCACCTTAATCTAACGTGTAGTCGTTTTCCTTATGAAACTCGGAGGGAAATGCTTGGCTATGGAATTGGCTATAAAAGTTAAATACGTCCCAAATACAAGGGATTAAGGTCGTTTTCGTTGTTATGAGAATTTAAGCAAGGTATCTTTTTTGAAGGAATTTCGTGGTTAACCCCTTTTGTAACTCCGGTAACATTTTGGGTCAAGTGCTCGAGTAACACGATGACATTTTATTTTGTTGTCCGTACCCTGAGAAAGGAAAATGTCGAGTCGTTGATTGTGTTTTGTCTCAAATTAGTTCTAGGGCGGTAGAAACTTTCTACATAGAGGTACGTAACAGCAAAAATATACATTTTCAAAAGATGAATGTTTATTTTAATAATTAAACGATTGATGATGTTTTTAATTTTATAAAATAAAGGTATGATATAAAAATTGCATAACCTAACCTTTTATACATACATAGTGCTAATATTTCTACAGTAGAACAATCTTCTACCGGCTTACCCAGGAATTAATAATAATCTGTTGTTTCGAGCACTTGGGAATATTTATTTAATTACTTTTAAAAGACCTACTAGAACAAACACAAACTATTTTGGACATACACAGATACTCTTATAACGAGGTATTCAATATTAATATGAAATTAAAAATATTACTTTATACAGCTTACCCTTTTTCAAAAAACACACCCCTAACTCAGTTAGTGTTCCATACGTAAAATCATACGTCACTCCAGATTTCTCCATGAGCATTCCCATTCGCTGCGGCGGTGATCTTGGTCACAATCTGGCGCCGATAAGGTCAGGAAATAAGTTGGTCGTTCTAAATGCAAATACAACAGCACCCGAGGGACGAGTTATGGCAACACTTGGAGTGTAAAAACGACGAAAAGTTCTCCAAAATGGCGACGTTTCATGTTTTTCCCACCTCGGCGTATTAGGCGAACTGATGTTTTGTTAGGCGTAATCTGATTACGGTTTGTTTGGGAGGTGATAAAGCTGTACGGATTCCAGTATTATGTATGACTTAGTAAATATTGTATAAATAACATTATTTAATAACCTAAAATATCTAATATCTGTTGCGTGTATAGTAATAAACATCTGTTAGACAATTGGAAATGATGGCTCACAGAATGCCAAGGAAAACTGACAATCTTATTAGGGTCATGTTTTTAAATTTAAATAACATTCAAAAAATAGAAACATTGCATATACTATACTATTTACAATCAATCAGCCTATGTCAGTCCACTGCTGGACGCAGGCCTCCCCAAGGGTACGTCACAAAACACGATCACTCGTGACCCTCAGGCAACCACTACCAGCGACCTTTTTCAGATCATCGGTCCACCTAGCAGGGGGCGTCCTACACTATGATACTATATACAATGCAATATATCACTTGTCTATATACATATGTATAACAGTAGTAGTAAACATACTATAAATACCCTTTAAGTAAAGGCGTCAAATCGATAAGGCCAAATGTAATTATTCAAAGGGCTTCTAAACCGTAGCCGTCACCTTTCCCACCCTTAATCGATTCTTTACATACATTTTTCATTCGTGATTAAAAGGTTTCTGCCACTCATTTCCGTTACTACGTGCCTAAAGGAAGTCAGGAAATGTACAGATTATACGAAACGTGTAGAGGTCACATTTATGCTCATAATAATGCAAAAATATTGTATACAAGCCGTAGGTATAAACACAGTAACGCTCATTCACCTTTGAATATGGTCTAGTAAAGATAATTACTAAAAATAATAATCAGTAATAATAATTAAGGTAAGCTGACAAAAGAAGTTATGCGGTCACCCGAGATATAATTTGCGAACACTGACTATGTTTTAGTTTCCTTAACGATTGAAAATCTAATATAAAACAAATTTAGTGCTAGTTATTCATTGTTTTTTGTGTTGAGTTGAAAGCAAGGTTAAGTAATGCCTAGGATGCTTATACAAAATATTAAAGATCCCAAATCTTTCGTCATAGTTCAGGGACGTAAGTGAATAATACTGGATTCAAAGCGACTGTGAAACATTAAAAAGAGTTTATACACTAAATACATTTTTTATTAGTTCATGTCATTGCCTGGTCTATTTGTATATAAGTCTGTGCTTAGGGAAACACTTATCACACGATCATTTCCACCGCTTCCAAGGTGTCGGACCCTTTCACGTTTTTATCACTTCATCGCTTACGATTTTCATTGGTTTTCCAACATTTAATTCAATGTACTAATAAATAAAAGCTAAGGCATAGTGCGCGTGTCTGTATTTGAAATATGGTTTGTTTATTCTAGGTCGTTAATAGCAACAAAGGATGACTAATTGTGTATTGATGGGTGTTAAAAATTTTTTTATTCTGTTTTGTAACTGTTTTAAAGATTTTAGGGCATTAGGGAACCAAAAATTTCTCAATTTTAATAAGTTACATAAGTATTTTATTAACAGTGACAAACAAAGCACATATAAAATATATTCATTAACATAAACTATTTACTAAATAAATTATAATAAAACTATAAATAAAATATTTGAGCCAAATCACTGCCAACAGGGAGAGTGCACAAGATGCTGGCAGCATTTCCGCGCTGAATGGCTAAACTAATTATTCTTTGGCCAAAATAGGCCCCAGCCCTTGGGTCCCCGCTGAACTCCTTCAGGCGACCAGATAAATCGTTGAAGAAGGCCACAGTGTCTGGACCCCATGGTCCCATAGTTTCTACCGCAAAAGGACTGAAGATGTACTCAGGACCCAAATTGGAGTGCATAAGTATTAATCTATCACGTATTTATCACGTATTTTTATATTTCAAAGATGTGATAGTTTTGGTTGAAAGAGCGAATATTTATCATTTCAGACATTATGGATAAAATCACATTGATTAAAAAAATATTGCCTTTAGAGTGATCGTTGCAATAAATTATTAACTACTCTACTGCAACAGTAGCAATTAGTCAGTAATATATATATATATATATATATATATATATATAAATCTATATATATAGATACCAAAATTATTATATTGACTAAGTAATCAATTCCCTAATCTTCAGATTAACAGAATGTCGATTAGACATCTGTTGTTAATATTTGACATTAATATAGTCGAGGTAATGACAAGTTTATGTGGTGTGACACCAAATGGGACTCGCATGGCTGCCATAAAGCTGTCAGTGGCGCAACAAATCGTTGACACCAGCACTAAGTAATATTGTGCTGACAGATGCTGGTCTAAAAACTATGTTCCTAAGAAAGTACGTTGTAGAGGAATATCTTTGGTTACATTTGCCTTATGGTTTTATCCTGATCTGGGACTACTGCAAAACTTATATATGTGATTTCTAGTTAAGAGGAGTGTTTTTCTTGGAAGAAGTTCCATCAAATTCTTATGCTTGAATTGAAATTATTTTCTTCGTATATTATTCCTGTACTCTTGTATTATATGTCTTGAAGAAAGAAATAGCGCAGTTTTCTCCATAAAATCCTGTATTCATTATTTCAATGAAAAGATATTAGTCAAAACACTTTCCAAGAATTCAAAGACTTTAGTGGCCATCGTTTCATATACATCGATCTTTTGTATTTTTTCACTAGATAATAATTGTCATTAGTGCATAATTTTGTGTACTATACCTGATGGTAAACATACGATACCTACTACCTAAACAGTAGATATCCATTGCCAATACACATCAAAAACCACTAAACAACAAAAATCCTTTAAATGGATGCTTAAATTCTACGTAGCTTAGTTGTTTGGGGCTTTGCTACCTTTGCAATTGCGGAGATGGCAACCTGAACCTCTGACTACCCCGCAAGGCTTAATAGTCGTGAACGCATCTATTTTTTGTTTGTCGGATGGTTTACCCAGGAATCTAACCACGGGATGTTTGGTTACAAACAATGATTGGATCAAGTCAACGACTCAAACAATGATACTAAAACTCCTAAACAACATCCGGAAGTAATAAGGCTAAAACTGTACTGACGGAGACACAAAAGACATAAAAGACAAGCATTAAAATTTCGTCCGTCACCTATAGCAATTTATAGATCGTAAGTCGTAGCGTTGAAAATTCACTTGCATTCTGATATCTGAGGCGTCAGTGTCCGTGATTAGTGATTCATATCTAATTCAGTCTGCCAGAGCAGTGAATAATGTCCAGCGTTTGTATTGCTCTGCGAATGCACAACGATTTCAGAGTTGTGAACGTTAATTAAATTTTCCCGTCTGATTTATGAAAATAATACCGGTAAAGTACCAAATGGGAGGGCTGTGTGCTAGGTTTACTTTGTGAATAAAATTTACGTTTGTACAGAATAGTTATAGAATAACTGCACTTCATCGTCACGTTTACTTAAAGATTGTAAATAGTTAAAAACACTAAGTCATTTATCCGTAAGTTGAACCTTTGAAGATTCCACTATCATAGTTTTATGAAAGAATATAAGTTCTACTGTAATAAGGTATAAAAAGTAAGTAAGTATAATGTTAACTGTATAATTTTTACAGTAATTTTTTTTTACTTTTTATTACTCAATCTTAAAGTCTATCTATTTGGACGTCGTTGATTTTCTTCTTCTTCTTAATAACTTCTAATAAAAATCATTGATGCATGTGAGTATCGAATGATGTATTCCTTGCTCTTATATTGAACAACATTTGCCTATGGCACCACATACATCCATTCACCCAAACAGCCCTACCAACCGACCTTCGGGAGACGTGCCCCAAATACAAGCCCATACCATATAAGATGCGTCGGCTTAGTCGAAATATGCATGCGGCATTGCATTGTTCGGGCCCTAAGTGGCGCGATGGTCGTTTATATGCTAAATGCTGGATTCCGTCCACCACTTAGCCGGGACACCTGTGTCCATTCCCAGCTTTACCGTTGCTCGAATTCTAAGCCATACAACCACAGTAAAGGAACCCCGATTTATAGTCTGAACTAGCTTTCGATGTACAACAGATACTATTGTAAACAGGTGGCCCTAAATAGCTATACCAGAATCGAACTATAGTTGTAGTGAGGTCGAAAAACAAATGGAGGCAAGGAATAGTAAAATGTGTAATAAATATTTTTCTGAGTATTGACATGTGAAATATAATTGGTTAGATATTTTGTATTTTGATTGGCATATAAAGCAGAATCCTAAAAAAAAATATAGTTTTTGCTGCTGTTTTGGCTCATGATGGAAATCAGTATATATAAATATCTTTTTGTAGATTACAGCAGCTTGATGTAGAAACTAAGAAAATATTGTACGGTTTATAACTAAATAACATTCATAATGAATTATTGTTAAGACATATTTTGAATTCATGATTTATTTCTCAAGTGATATAACATATTAATTTTAACTGCAAATTTTCTTTATACATATATTCTTCAATTTGTACAGGCAACGTTGAATAAAAGAAATTATTTGTATCTATTTATTTTCTAACACAAATCGAACCCAGACTACACATTGGGCCTCCGGAACGTGGCTTGCCCCCGCCTATTTAGGCAAGCTAATGCTCTGCTTAGACGGTCCATAATAAGATATTCAATATACAAATAACACTTCTATGGAACACAATGTACAAATAAAGAGCAGAAACAATGATAAGCCGGGTTTTGTGATGTCAACCCAATTCATTCTTATACCAAATAAATGATTTGTTCCGTTGCCTCGTTCTTATTGAGTTGTAAGCTTAGCTGCCTTTTGTTGGGCTCTTTAAATGGTTAAACCTCTAATCTTCTTCTCACGAATCTGTTTTAGATAGGTACTTATTTGTTCAAGACGGAACAATAATCGGATTGAAAGTTGCACTTAATTCAATAAACCAATGACATGCATACATTTGAGTGACTCGATTTTTATACATTTTACAAGAAAACGGGACGTATCGCGTATATTTTATAAACAATGTATAAACTCTGTTAGCCGACTTTTCGACAATGTTGCAATAGCTATGGTCACAGATAAACTCTTTGATTGTAAAATGATATGCATAAAGTCTGTGTATTACAATGACGTGTATATTAATAATTTAAATATAATTTTTGTTATGTACATATAGGTCTTTGTGAGGTGGAACATAATGGAAGATCTTGTTATTCTACTATATATAGTGATTGCTATCTAGGAGGCATCTTATGACACATCTGTATGCGTGTGTACTAGCTTAGGATGAAACGTGAACTCTGATTGAAATCCGTCAGTGTCGACAACCATTGTCTACGACTAACCTAACCTACCAGTTTCTGACTATCCTCAAAGTGTTGACTTAATTATAAATAATGCAGTACAAAACTGAAACAATATTGAGTTAGAGAAGCAAGATTTGTAAGTATCTTCGAATAACAGTTATATTTATTAAATATATGATTATGTCAAAGCGATCTTTTTCTACCTCTTTATAAACAGACATCCGTGATTTCTATGTAGTTATGAATAAATACTATTTTAGTTTAAACAGTTTAATAAACTACAATGAGAAACGTGAAGTTTATTGTTGGAAGAAAGTCCATTCGGAGCGACTTTTCAGACGTGAAAAAGACAAAAAGACCTCGCGATTAGTGCACAGCTTTTCTCTGCTCAGGGTGGATGCGGGTTTAGTTCTTTTCGCCTCTTTGCGAGACCAGAGCTAGATAATAGCTATTTCCGTGAATTCCTAGCAAATTCAATTAAAAGGGATTTCTTTTAGCTAGCAAATGTTTTCATACGTGGTTCTTGAGTGAATTTGTCACTGACAATGGCGTTTAATCTCCAACACTTTCTACTTTTGTTGGATTTTTGAAACTGTGTTTCATTGTGATATGGATTTGTAGGCAAAATACTAATGGGTAAATGGAAATCATTCAAAAATCAGTTCTTTCAATTTCCATCCGAGTTATCATAAAGTCAGTGCTCACAGCAATAGGTTCAATACGTAATACTCATTTGTCAAAATAAGTTTGTAGGAATAGAATAATTGCTCAAATTGTCTTTCATAGGTCTGAAATTTAAAAATTCATTGAGTATTTTATTATGTAGATTGCTAGTTAATCTAAACATCTCTTTTTCTATAACTAATGGTAGATCTTAAGTTACCAAATTCGTATTTATATCTCTATTCATCCACATGTACAAAGGTCATAGTGTATCCTGGTTCTTGTACAATAAGAAACTAATTTAAAAGACACTGTACACTAAAGTAGGTCGAAAGAAAAACGTCCCTCGAAGGGTGATCAGTCGATAAATTATGCGGAACCGCACCGGGCAGCCCGCCCTCTGCCGTCGGCCGATGAGAACTAATTAGTCCCGTTTGGCCAATCTGTTTTTGGTTTTGTGATCGGGATTAGGCAAAAAGCGGATTCCAGTCATTAGTTGCGTCTCCAGAGGACACGTTGTTGTTTGAACTTTGAAAATTGATCGATCAGTAGGTTTTAGCATATGGAGAAGCATAAAATTTGTTTGTATTAACTATGAACTTTATATACATATATGCACTACTTTACGTTGCTAAGGAGATAGGCAGAGACTATCGATCGCCAACTGGATTCAACCTGACAAATCTCTAACATTTACACAATTAATCATGATAAATATGTATATGGCACCTCAATAGTAACCCTGAACTACACTTAACTTTTAAATTAGACGAATATCTTTTCATTCATTCATCTTTAATGCTTGGCTAAAGAGATTTCTTTAGTTAGTCTAAATAATATTCTACTTGAAGTCTATTTCTCACGATGAAGACGCGATTTAAGACCAGAAAGTAGTAAGTTAACTAGACGAAATTAGAATTCTCTTTAGCCCATGTACGGTGCTTTGCCGTTCTTTGCAAACTCTTAGGAGATTAAGAGCGAGGATGCTGCGGTTAGACTTCCTCTATGTTAAATCTGGACCAGGAAGGAAGTTTAAAAATAAATTCAAATGAAACATCGCGTGAGGTGGTTTGCGGTTTTCTTCCTCAGCTTTTGGCTTAAGATTTTAAGGAGATTGTGTAATACTGTTATTTTGATATTTAAATAAGTATAATAAGTAGGAAATTTATATAAAAATAAATAAGTAAGAAATTTATGGTTACTGTAAGATAAATTTTGTTAAGTTAGGTTTTTGACTAATTTGAAAACATTTTTTGGACTACCAAAGCAGAGATAAACACACAAAATTTTGATCATTTTGTAATTTATTGACCACAATTTGCTTCCCTTGCTTACAAGCCTGGTAACTAACGCGTAGTAATTTTGCATAGTTACTAAATACACTAACACACCTGTCTTCAGAACCTGAGAGGTTGAACGTCCAATCTGTAGCTAAACAAAGGCTCTATTTTGACGTGTGTTCAACATTGTGGAGTAGGTCAGTCACTGTCTTCAGAATATACTGTGTATCTGGTATAACTAAATCCAACGTGCTTCTAAGCTAAGATCTTTACGGTGTAATGAACGATCTATTTCTAATTAAATTATTATTTATGGTAAGGTGCTATTTATACTATACATAATTTCATCCTTTTCATGATATGTATATTTTTAGCCAACTTAGGATAGTTATAGTGCTACTGTTTGAATTTATCAAAGATCAGGTTAGTCTTAATACAGAGTTGATAAAAGTAGCTTATACGTGTATAAATATAACACATTTCATATCTAATTAAATTTGCAATAAGCAGAATAAAAGTGAATGTCTGAATTTCAATCTCAAGTTAAATAACCACTAACCAAGCGCTTACTAGGATTTAATTAAGAATTTAATTAGGTTGAGGTTTGATGAAAAATAATCTCCACCGAGTTAATTTCCTTTGAAAGTCAAATTTCAATAACTGACTCACATTCGCTCCAACACTTTAAGCGAAAGAGATTGGGCCCGAGTTTAATCTCAGAATCGGAAAATTATATTTCCAACAGTGTTTCTTGATATTATACAAGATGTATATGAAAATAATAGAAAGTATGTTTATTTAGAAGTATGAGTAATATTTCCAAAAAATGGCAGCGGTTAGATGAGAGCCACAAGTGATCGTGTGATGATAAAACCTATGCTCTGAAGTAGATTGCTATAGGATAATTGATTGAACGTTTGGCAGCATGTTTTATTACAGTGTTGAAAGAATTCTAGGATATATTAAACACTGCTGCCGTTAAAGTTTCAATATTTACTTACATTTTAGCACGCGTTATCCGAATGTAAACACTGCGAGTTAATTCCACGAAATTTATTGACCAAATAGGCGAATGTCTATAAATAATAAATAGCTGTTAGTTTCTATGTATTTAAAAAGCGTAGGCTGGTTTTAACATTTGAAATCTAGATGGAGCTACGAGTAGCTCTTGAAACATTAAATTGGTCTCGAATTACGTAACGTAGGAAAAAGTATTTCAATACTCTCTCGAAATCGTATCGTTCCCTCGATCTGATATCCTGCTTGCCGTTGTTGCATGGGAATATTGGAGAAACAGAATATAACGATTTAATCTACGTTTTCAATTCAATGGTGTAGAAAATATCCGTTTATATTTATCGGTATTTAAATATAGTCCCGTGCTATACTGAGTTGAACAAATAATGCTAACTAGCTGCCGTTCTTCCCGCATTTCGTATACGGGTAAATGACATACTGGTTGATGGGCTTGGATATCAACTCATACACATACAAATATGAACATGTAATTTAGATTATAAATTTAAAAACAAAATGTATTCTAAAATTCACTCTTGTCTTTAATTACTGAAGGGCATGAAAGGACTAAAAGTTTTGAAAGTGTACTTTCACCGCATTTGACTTTTTGGCTGGCGTAGACAAAGTTGAAAGAATTTTAGGATTTTTGGTGATCGTCCAAGAAGTCTACTATAAAATTATGAATTTCTGTTCGTTAATACATACATGCATACATATCACACCCTTTACCCTGTAGAGGGGTAAGCATAGATTACAGATCCTCATCTGTCGCGATCCTGACAAAACACTTTCGCTTCTTTGACACATTTTATAAAATTTAAAATTCTGCGATGAAATAATGAATATATCTCTTCTTAAATGATTTAAATATTTCATTTTAATGGCATTTTTATTAACATTTTATCGTCTCGTATATTATTCGAAACATTAAGAAGCGCAACAAACAAAAAAGGTTAGGGCTACTTTGCCAGTGCACCATTCGGCAGCGTTTCGGGGATGTTTCAAGTTCGCTGCGTCCAAGTGCTGGAATGATATACCGCCACCTATCCGTGACGTTGCTTCTAGGACAGTCTTCTGCCGTAGGTTTAAGGCTTATCTGCTGGAGCAACAGAAATCCTTACCCTAAATCCTACCTATGTCTAACCTTGTCGGTGCAAATACCTGATATTTATATAAATGTGTTTGTTTTAATATGTCTGTATATGAAATATATTAATGTGTGGTTAAGTGATAATTGTGATGTACTGGATATATAGGTATTGAGTTTAAATTGTATATATTATATGGATGTATGTGTTGTAGTGGTATGTATATGTATGTCTTTAAATATGTTCCTGAATTAATTTATATATGTATGTGTACATATATTTACATGCGTGTATATATTTATATATATGTTTGTATATTTTATTTATAAATCTAGATATTATATATAAGTTATGTATGTAAGTAAATATTGCGATGTTTATTACAATTATATAATTGTGTGTACGTTTATTGATTATTATATGCAGCTTTATTATATGCAGCTTGTGACAGTCTTCGAATCGGGTGCTGCCGGAGGACCAGTGATGCAGCCTAGCTGCATAGTATACTGAGGCAGCACCTTTTCACTGCATCAATGGTTTTCATTCTTGATGTTTGTTGTTATTGTTTGTATGTTAATGTAATTTGTGCAGTTGTGGTGCAGTGAATAAAGTATTTTCTTTCTTTCTTTCTTTCAATTCAGTATGTTCTTTCAGCGTTAAGAATCAAAGACATTTTCCGCTTCACCGGCACAATGTCCAAATAAAGAAAAGCTTTTCACATCAGCACATTGCTGACTCTTGGCATGGCTACCAACAAATGGAAAACAAATTCCATTTAATTGAAACTGAGAGGGTTTTGTGCTAACTGCTATTATTAGCAAGCTTAAAGACATTTTAGAGAAAGAAAAAGGGACATACAATTAGTTGCTTTAAGTCTGTTTGTCTTTCTCTTCTCTCTCTCTCTCTTAATATATACAAGTATATAGTATTATTACTACTATATCACACTCATAAGGAAAAAAGACAAAGCGCTCACGACCCTTAACCCTTGCGGGGTAGTCAGAAGCTTCTATCTCCGCAATTGCGAAGGTTCTATAGCCACCACGAACACATGTTGACCAGATAGTCAGTACTCAATGTGACAAATGATAAGCCATGTCACCATTTAGAAGCACTGACTATTACCTGTTCGGGAAACAGGTAGATTTCCTTATGATGTTTTCCCGTACCGTAATATTGAATGCATTAACTAATATTATTATACTAATACTACTTTTTATAATATAACCCAAGTAGCAGATTTCTTATTGGTATGTTTTCAAATATAAAATTCTGGAAAACTACTGGTCTAAATACAAATATTCAGAGTCGTCGCAAATCTCTGTTATCTTCTTACCTACTTAAGCTGAATTAAATAATTTACTAAGTTTCTGATACATTTCTTTCTAACTTAGTTCTGAAAAACACTAAGGGTCAATAAAACCGACCACTCATCCAAATATTATTCACATATATGTACGTATTCATATAACACTTCATACAAACCCTTATTTCTAAAATTAAACGAAAATTCCTGCGAAAAACTCTTTGGATCAGATTAATTAGTTACCGTCGGATTTCGGTAGAGGGCGGGCTCCCAATGTGCCCCATAATTTATTGACTACTGAATCTAAGCTGGGCATTTTTCTTCGGCCTAGTGTGTTTGGGTTTGGTCACAATTTCTCGGTTGACCGAATAAAGCCTATAGTCTGTTCTATATAGTTACAGAGTGTATTTTTATTTTCATTTTGATTAGCCCTCGACAAAAAATATTTTATAGTGTCATAGAAATATAGAAAATATTAGAAGACATTATCAATGATTTAACACTTGTAGTAGCAAATTATTTTTTATTTATCGTGTGTTTTGTGATACGACCTATCCGTCTACATTAACAGTATGTGAAATATATACAGAAAATAACAATATCATAATGATTTAACCCAAAATCGAAAGCAGAAATCATCACCATTTAGGATATAAACAGCTTATACGTTAAATTGATACATGTATAACTCTATCTCTGGATATAAATTTAGTTATTTAAAAATCAATGCGCATATATATGGTCTCAATCTGCATAAAAACTTTAAAAAAATTAGCATTATCATCGTATACATACAAATAATTTCCCTTATTCCTATTAGCCCACAGTAGCATATTTCTAACCTTCGTAAACAAAGTGTTCGCTTCGATTGCATTTCCCTTGAGGGCTGAGCCTCATCCATTGTATCTGCTCTACAGGGATAGGGTTCATTTGTTGCCATTGGAATATTTTATTTACTCAGACGGAAATGTCGATAATGTAAGCTAATTAATTTATAGCCACTTTCTTTCTGTTGTTGGCTTTGATTTTGTTTTTTTTCGTAGCGCATCAATGAATGTTTTTATACGTAATATTGTTAATATATGAATATATTTACTTACTTGAATTAGTTTTTAATCGCCAAATGAAAGAAAATAATACTGTCTGTTTATTGATAACTATCTAATAGGTTAAAACGTTTGAAAAGTAGGTTAAAACGTTCGCCCTTTGCTCACTTAAAAGTAATTGAATATTTTAAGTAGAACTTGTATCATGAAAATAAACTGTTTATTTTATATTTAGTTTATTGTGTAACCTTATCCAGGCGTAAATCACTGATAATAAGCTCTCCAATTCGCACCTCTATATGTATATTGTGCTATTTTGTCATTCATATGACTTAACATATATATGTTCCGTAGTTAAATTTTACAAAACCTCAAATTCAATTAACTCAGATACCATTTAGCGATCAAAATCACTTTTTCCTAGCGGTCTATTCACAAAAATCAATCGGATTCAAACTGCGGTGGAAATCTAGCTCACACTTTAAGCTCTAACTCTAGACTTGCAGTTCCATTTTTTACTTGTACAATAGTAGCTAGTATTTCCCCAGTAATCCGGTAACTTGGTACCCATTTTAAAACTCGCGCTGTTACCGTAAATATCAATTTGTTTAAAGCAGGGGTGGTGCCTGATGATAAAACTTATACCGTGTTTGGTAGCGAAATGGGGAAGCTCTGCAAAGGGCTTTTCGAAAACTTTTCGCTTTTCTTCACAAGACCTTTGTTTAGAAAATTAATTGTCTACTGACTTTTTGTTAATGCAGATATTTAGTAACTTCATAAAGTTCAAATGTCTTTGTTGGGTTCTTTAGTTAAGGAAGGCTGTAGTTAAGATATCTTACAGCGTTTCATAATCACTTTTGGAAGGTTATATGGTAGCTTTAGCACCAAGTTTATGTTTACCGAGTACTCGCACCAACTAGATTACTTCTAAAAAATACAGTACAACTTATTATTTATCCACTAAGACAAAATATAACACCATGTCAGCTGGTTCTATTCAAATAAAGTGTATTGCTCAGTAGGTAGAATATTTATACGCACGTGACACCTTAGTAAAACTCTTAAATAACTGTATACAATAAAACGTTCTTAGAGCCGGCCGTTGTACCTACATATTTCATTGCGCAGTCCGTATCTCTATTCAGAGTGGAAAGCAAAGAGAAGCAGGTTTCCTCTAGGGAAATGACATCGAGGCGATCGTTTTATTTTATTTCGGAAGTACGGAATGGGTGGGTAAGGTCTCTTTTGTGTTTTGATGTGCATGAATTACTTATCTGTATTGAAATATTGCCCTCTTTTTTACTAACAAAAAGAGCTCGCGTGCATGCTATTGTAGTTACCGTCACCCTTTTCATATGAGAAAGTAAAATAAGTATTTTTGTAAAATTATTTACGTTTATCAATTTTATACGCAATTAAAAAGTAAAGTTTTACTTTTATTAAACAGTTCTAAATGTGTAACAAATGATAAAACCAGTAATAGCTTCAAATGAGATTCGTTTGATAGAAAATTTAACTGGCACAACTTTATTGGATATTCATTTCACTCTATTAAATGTTCCACACACAATCCGCGTAAAATTTAATAGATCTGACCGGAATGAAATGGTAGTTCAAACGTGGATATAATCAACTTATTTACATACGTATACAAAATAAATATGTAGACAGGAGAACAAAATACTACACTAAGGTCCTACGTTAAACAGAATCATTTCTTAGAAATGAAAGTTTAATCATTCCATCTCATATCATGTGCTAATTATGACATACTGGTTGTATTGCTTATCTAATATTATCTCCTAACTTGTACTTAGTTATCAAACCAAAATATATAACGAGAATATTATCAAAAACTATGTAACTTGGTTGAACCCAATTTCGACGTGATTGATACATAATGTCGACTGTTATATTCAACAATGTAAGTTCAAACTGCAATATTATACCCAGACAGCTCCCCAACTCAATATCAAACTAACATTGTACCAAATCATTTAATATTCCAAAGCTTGATCAACCCAACGACAAAGTAACTCACTACAATATTGGCAATGTTATCAAATAACTTACACTTTCAATAGACCAGCCAATGTTTAGGCGATTAAAACGTACACTAACTCCATTACTTGATTACTTGGGGGCATAATCAAAACAATCCCAACTACCATTGACATATTTCAAAGCTTTATCTTAAATGCAAAGTGCCTATGACCGTAATATTTTAAGAGTTTCTGAATAAGTGACTGAACTTTAGAAACGAACCTTTGTGAGCGGGGAGGCATAAAATGTTATGGAGACTCGTGTGAAGGTTTTATTCGAAAAAGCGTGCGTAAGTTACTATTTAATGTGAGAAAAAGTTTGGGTAACACCTTACATTTCAATGTATCTAAATTGTCGTAGAAGAACAAAGAGTACACAATAATATATTTATAAAAGTAGAGACAGGACTTTTTTACTGTTATAATAATAATCTTTGGGATACTGTTACACCAAATGATTAGTTACTTCAATTAAGACTTGTATTAAGAGTTTTAGTCAGCGTATATTTTGAAAATATAATACTTGTTAGATGAAAACCAGACCAGATTGGACAGTAGAAGCAACAGTTTCTTTTGGCCTAACCGGAATCAAACCCGGGACCTCACGATTCGTGATTAGGTGGTTAACCATTGGCGCTACGGAGATTGTTAATTAGATCATCATTGCTGCGATATAATACCATACCTACTGACGATCTGCAAGCAAACTCGTCTATGTTAAAATGCCATTAATATACCATTCAGGCCTATTTCCTTCGTTCTTTTTTCTTTGACCTTTTTTGAAATGTCAAGAAGAATGGCTGCCCGTAGGTAAAGTTCTTTTTTTTTTTAATCTTTATTTATTTTACAAGGCTATACATCTTAAGATTACGCCAGCCTGTGGGTTAAGTTCTGTTTATTGTAGATGTAATGGAAATATAAATATCGTACTATTATTGTAAAATTATATTTTCATATAAATAGAAAGTATTTTTCACCAATCACCAACACCTAGGCGCTCATTAAATAACCATCTAGCGCACAAAAAATTCCATTATCTCACAATTTCAATTCTGCGAGTGTAAAAACCCTTAGAATAAAGGGCGTCTCAGTCTGGCAAAAAAGCGTGGAGTTGAATTGAGATTCCGAAATGAAATGAATACTGGCGGCATTTCGTCGCCGATGAATAATTTATATTAAAGAGACGGCTTTTCGTGAAATTACTCGCCAGCCTGTCAGGTGTAGATACTTTACCTCTTTACGGTTGAATTTCGCGAAAATAAGGTGAACAAGAAACCTTAATGCTGTCACGCCAAATGTATTTAAGGATGCTTTTGATTGAAGAAGAACAGTTTTATGATTATTAAGTAATGAGTTTTGGTATACGATATTGTTTTTTGCATTTAGTTTGTTATGTATGACATGTATTGTGCATATTATCTGGTTTCAAAGTTTCAAATTTGTCATGTCGGTATTTATATTTTTGTTCTGGCCGTAAGAGGCAACTAAGAAACTAGGCTAAATAGAATTTATTGGGCGTTGGGCTAGCAACCTGTCACCAATGTTCTATTGTGAAATAACAACCCCAATATTAATGCTAAAAAGCGACCTAGGAGATATTAAATCTTTGAGGTTTGTCCACCCTGAAAGGCATGAAAGGGCGTGAATGTATGTATATGTATGTTATATTTTACGTTAGAACTTTGTTACAACGAGGTGTAACTCACAAAAAAAAAATTATTAGAAATTCTTTGCTTGGAAAATAAAGGAAAATTAGATAAATTTATTTAGTTAGCATTCTTGCTTTAGTGTTAGAATGCAAACAGACAAATTAGCCGAATCGATTATGCTTCCCTCAAATGCAAATATTGACAGTGACATAATGACAAAACCACATCGCCAATGAGATACAACACAAATGCGGTTTGGTGGGCAGTTTAATTTACATTTGTTGTAGTGAACAACGAGTGGTCCTATAGAGTGTATAGTGCTAAACTTATATTTAGTATGTATCGGTATATATTAGTGTGGCTTTTTGATTGAACTTTAATGTTTTTATATGCGCATTTATACAGACAAGGATATTTGTTATTTATTTAATGGTCTGTTATTTTTATTTGCTGAAAAGCCAATTTGTTTTGTCTCATATATTTTGCTATCACAACAATAAATTAGTAGTTTGATTTACCCTCACCGAATTTCACCTTAGTACCGAAACACATTAATTAACCTCCAAAGCACTTGAGCGATTCATTAACAAAACAAAGGCTGAAACAGAGCGAAAAACTGGAGACAAAGCATCGTCAAAGTTGCAATTTTAGAAATCGAGTTTAGACAGCGCTTTGTCAACCAAAATTCTAAGGCTTAGTCCACATAATTAAGCGATTGCAGGGGACCTTCGTAGGGGCGAGATTGGAAACTTAGCGAATTGTTATTTTGAATTACTCACTTGGAAACACAAAAGGGCAACTCGTAAAATTGAGTGGCGAGTGAAGCACGGAGACAATTCGGTGAAGCAGATATTTTAGTACTTACTGCCTTTGTTAGATATAGCGATAGATAAGTTTTGGGGAGAAGCTATTTTAGAATGTACGGCCTATCTAAAATATGTAATTTTAGAGACATGATGATAGTAAAGAACGATATTTGTGACAATTATGTTAGTATCATTTTTGGATGTGTCATTTTTAACACGGTAACAAAGTTCCTTTTTAAAATAAAATAACGTTGTTATTATAAATAAATTATATTTTATTATTGTTACAAGATATAATTGAATTATTTCTTGAGAAATTCATAATGATATCATTTCCCTTACCTATATTTCAAGGTGGAATACTCGTATTGCTGAGAGTGAGGTGAGGATAATTTTCCTTTGCGTGCCCTCTTGTAATGAAGGGATGGTTAAGGAACATTCAAGTGTAACCACGCTTCCACACCCTTTAAGTATATTCCTGTTCGCTCATAAATTATGTTGAAAATAAAATGTTAGTTTTTTCTGATACTGAATAGATATCAAGAAATTATGAAAAAACATAAATCTTATTATATTCTTATAAAAAAGTGTATAAATTATATTGCAAAAAAAATAATAAATGGTCATCACTAGATGACAGTATTGGTAAATCATCAATTACTAGGTAACATAAAATTAAGTGTATAAATGAATCATTTCAGTTACTAAAAGTAGGATTTATAACCTATTTATCACTCGTCTTTACAATAAAATTTACACGAGTACTATTAAGAGTATAATAAGTAAAATTTAAAAACATAAACGTAAAGGAATGATCCGTTTCGAGAGTGCCAAGCAGCCACTTTGACAGGAACATGCGTGGAAAGTACTCATAGAAAAACATATTTTGTTCAATTACTATCCTTATTATCACGTAATTATTTCTGGTTATAATATGGCCACGAAATATATTATTGTTTTCGTTATGAGATTATACTTTTATTACAAAATTTGCAAATTAGGAGATTTAGCATCTACTTCTTAATAAAGTCTATTAATTTTATAAACAATGTTCTTGTAATACAAATTTGTCCTCTTGAATTAATTTGCTTCAAATATAATTCAATTTTCTCATGTAACGCATGTTTAACATAAACAAATTCCTTTCTTCAGAACGATTTCGAATTTATTTCTTTCGCAAAAATAGTATTACACTATCGTGAACATTTTTGGGTAAAACAAAACCGACGTTTCTGCCGCTTCATAAAACAAATCAAAACATATGAGAGACATCGTCTAGACTTTTGCCTTTCGCAAATATCTAGTGGCGTAATGAGGCGTGAAAACTACACGAAACAAACAACAATATGAAAATAGATAGGTTCATATTTGACATTGAGTGAGGGTATGTGAAGGTCGTATTGGTTATGAGGTTTCAGATTTCTATGGAGATGTCCTGATTATCTAGGACTGTGAGTGACTGTAATATTCTTACTTAATCTTTTTTACAAATAATTGTAGAGAGATAGGCCAAGACCACGGATCCGCACCTTGACACTCATACACACTCGGCGGTTATTGGTACTTCTAATATCGTCTTTTTAAATATAGGGGTCCATGACCTCTGCCTTCTTTTTTATAGGGAAACGGGTGTGATGTGTATTTTTTATGTTTGTATAAATCAGTATAGGTTTCAAATATCCTCATACATGTTACACAATGTGTCCATGTTATACATTGATTTTACGATTGTTTTTATAATTAGGTCCCGATAACCTGATCTGAGAATCTAAATTTCGCTTCATTAACACTCATATACTTCCTAGTACATACTTAGCGGTTATAGATACTTCTAACGATGCCATTTTCAATATGGCGTCTATGGGACTATGCTTTTAACGTTGCCCTTTTTCAATACGGAGTCTATCTGACTGCATACATTTATAGCTGTTCATACGTACAGATTCATATCTGTTTGATAAACCAAAGGAAATAAACTAACATTTTTTTATACGGAAACTCTCCCATTTCGGCATTAATATCGAACGTAGGAACGACAAACAATCTTACACATTTTGCGAACGCGTATAAAAATATGTTATTCTTGAATATTTTATGATTCACTGCTTGTTCCGTTCGACAAAGTTTCCTCACGATTCTAAGTAAAGAGGGAATATCAATACCAAAAGATGTTTGTTGTGCGCATATTCTTAGATCGTAATATATGGCGCTACGCCCATCAAGGCATAGCGAGATTTATTGAATAATAACTATTATTGCGTTACCAAAAATGTGAGCCAAAGTTCGTCTTCTTTTCGCAAATCAATAAAGAAACCTTCATAACTTTATTACAATTTTATAACTGTAATATCGTTTCCTAAACTTGAACATTTTTCTATATAAAGTTTCTATCCAACTATAATATGTTATTGTAATCTACAGTAAATTAGTATCGTTGAATTAAAAAAAAAACCCCATGTTTTCTGTCACCCTACACGTGTATTATAAACATAAATTACGACGCAATCAAACAATGCTAATTGAATTAATTCATTTCGCACGATCGACCGTTCGGCTCATTAAGATCGTCTAATTGATGTGCAAACTAGAAGTCATTACTACTCCTACGGAACGCGTCTTAAATCGCGTCTCATTAAACATGGCCCGACATCTGTTGAGTAGTTTTCGATAATTGGAACAGGCCATTATATAACAGTGATTAATAGCTGTTGGACAAAGCGATTTGTGAACTGGCTCCAGTGCTCGAGTGCATTGTCATTTGCGACTATTGGAAGTGGTACAAATGTTTGCCATTCGTCTTCCACTGGACAAATACGGTCAAGTCAGGATTATGTTCACAGTTTCTTTTATTTACGTTATACATCTTATAGGCGTATGCATTGTATACAATACCTAGAGATTATATGTATTGCTTACGACGACTATAGACTGCGTAAAATATTATACATACCTACATAAAAATAAAAAACACTTTCATTACGAGCTTTTAGTTCCTTTTCGATGTGTTCTGTCAACCTCGAATACATCATATTATTATAAATGTATGTATATTATATTTACTAATATTTGTAAGTATTTAACTAATTAGTATTACATTTAATTCGTAGTTATTTTGAGGGTAGGTGACACTAAAACCATAGAGTTGCAAACTTTTTATTTAAAAATATTATATAGTACAATAAAGGTACTAATAAAATCAAATATATGTCAAGTAAAGCATTTGGCCTAGGTATAAAAGTTGGTGAACGAAAGTCTAAATGTTAAGCCTACATTGTTAAGGCGCAATACACACATGACAGGCCCTATACACTGTAGATAAATATTCGTGAAAGAGCCCAATTCTGCTCATGTAAGTAACGTGTGTTCTTATAAATGTTATCTTAAATAGTAAGCTTTTGTACAAATATATATAATATAAGTTAGTATACGTTTTATTAATTAAAATATTTCTATAACTGAGACAAAATTTTAGACACACGCAAAGACATTTATGGATATTGAGTGAAAAGAATGTATACACCGTTTAGTTTATAAAAGCTGGTGACTAAATAAACAACAATTTGGAGTTTACCATTTTGAATTTTATATAACTAGGCACTAGAGAGTAAATATTAATCAGATATGTATGGAATTTAAATTGTTTAATCATTTAATCTAACTCTATTGAAGACTAACGTACAAAAGTGGAATCAGGGTACAACTAAATTGCAATGGAGATCACGCAACGAAACGAACGCTTGAGTGACAGCACGACACGTTCGAAATATTGCATTTACAGCCCTGAATATTTATTCAGAAACGGACATGCCATTTCCAACTCTAACCCTTTGAGACACACTTGCTATTCCCAAATCAGGTATTCAGCTCGTTTTCATATAAGAAAGGCTTCCTTTAAGTAGCTACGTGATTTCGTGCTAACCGAACAAAAATGCTTCGGAGCTTTAGAAATATTAGACGTAACTTGTTCCAAACGCTTTTTAACGGATTGGTTATATGTGGTATGAGACCTAAATATTATTGATCATCTTCTTGTTATTGTTTTGAGTAGTTTTATTGAAGCTATTTAGCTCAAATTACTCAATAATATCATCTAGTGGTTTATTTTGTAAATACACTGCAATATGGTAGAAAATGGAAGAAAAAAACGATAGAATTTCAATGCTAAGAGACAACCAGTGTCAGGAAAATGTTTTGACTTTCAATGAATGTACTGTATTTGTACTTATATTGAATAAAAACATTTGACTTTGATTTTGATTATTATTTCTTTACTTATGTAAATAAAATATCAAAGAGAAAAAAGCACCTTACAAAATTCATGTATTCTATTGGATTAATGACGTAATCTATGAATGGTGATGCTTATATGATCACTGAAGGTATGATTTTTATCACTCATAAATCCTAAAGTTGTATATAGAACAATATATGAACCCTTTTTAAGACTTTAATAAATACTAATTTATCTGCTCAATATAGTATATTTTTTTATATACTGTTATAAATTCATGTTGTCTTATTAGGAATAATACAAACAAATACAAGTGGGGTTCATCTTTTAACCCACGGGTTTGTAACTTAAACAATCCTGGTACACGATAGAACAAATAAAAGCAGGTCACATTAATTAACAACCCACCTGAGTCTTGATTCAACGAAAGGGATTAAGCTGGATTTAAGTTGAGCCAACTTTATTTTGTATTACGGAAAATTATGGTATACGCAATAAGTGAACGAAATGAAAAATATATTATTTTGTACCAGATTTAATATATAAATGGATGTGTTTGAAGTGAAATTGGTTCGAATAATTAACATCTGTGATGCTTTCTTTCTGAAAAGTTTATGACTCATATTTATGTGTAATATATGAATTCATACATAATATATCCATTCATTTTCATATTTTTATTACCATATTTATTTCCTAATAATTCGTGACCTAAACTCTTACCTTAAACACATATTAGTCTCTACTTTCCATAACCCTTGTTTAACTCCTAACTCATACCTTAAATATATAGTAGTGTCAGTGTACGTATTTTCTATATCCCTAATTTAACTGCTAAACAGAATAAAATGATCACCTTTTCTCCTTACCTTGAATAAGTCCCCTGCACTGATTAAGAGTGGTACGGCAGGACTGACTATGGGGTCAACTTTAATTGGCAGCCTCCGTATTTTAGATCACGATACGCTACCGGGGTTAATGAATAAACCGACAAAGACAGCTGATGCTTGTTATTGTTGCTAAATTGATTCGTGGGTGGTATCGGCTAGGAAAAACAGATTCACGGTACTCACTATACAGTATAGTGTAGGTATTATATGTATATCATAGTTTTAAGGATGTCATAAATTAAATAATTCGTAAGTACATTGTTATTAAAGGGTAATTATATGTACATCTTACGTATATTCAGTATTTTCAAGTAGTATTATACTAAAGTTTACAATATTGTACTGAAAAGTGTGGTGTTAGAAGTTCGTAGAGCCACCTAATGTTTGTAAGGTTTATGGATGTCAATACACCGTACTCCTATACTTATAGTTATACTTAAATTAAAGTTATTTACGATTCCATGTATTAGTAGTGTATTATGTAAGTGAGGTGAAAGGGCGGTTAGATAGAGGCTTACATAATAAAATAATAGACAAATAGGCGACAAGCTGAAAAGACATAAAGTAAAACGTACCTATAATCACCAAGTGTCTACAAGGAGGTATATAAATATCAATAAACTAAATGTAAATTTGGTTTTATGACGAAAGTTATTTTTTAGGTGAGAGAAATGAGGACCACGGGATCTCTACCTACCCCTTTCTAGAACTAGGCGAGATGAGTATCTAATTATAGTGTAGCCGAGTTAGAATAACAAGCACAAAGCATAAATGTGGTTGTTAGGCACGTCTCTAGCTATTAGTTTGGATAAACAAAGTTCTATTACATGTGGTAATTAATTTCAGCGATTTTAATTATATTGGTAATTGGATTTCAATTGAAGTCCACTTTGATTATAATGTGTAATCTGTACATTAATTTACTCGCGTCGTTATAATATGTCGTTCAGAGTACACTGATCCTTAGACAAATAGTATCTCTTCGCCAACTTAAGTATAATATATAGATACATACGCAATATTGAGATACATATAATAAATTCATATGTATAGTGATAGGTAATATCCAATTGATTCCAATCATTTAAGCCTAACAGGTGCAAGTATAAAATTTTTCACCACTGATGATTTTTCTTTTACTTAAAAAAAATTGCTCTTGTTCCAGATTTCTGGAGAACTGCAGAAGTTATATATGACAATAAATGATGATTCAGCAAGTACATACAAACAATATTTTTCTCATAAATTAGAGCTTCTTGATAAGTAATAAAATTAATTAGTTATCAATTATTCTGCTGATATGCTTAACAAAACGGTTACCTAATTAATAAGCAGTGAGTAATTAAATTATGGCAGGGCGTGGGCTGGCGTCGTTAATCATACGGTGCCAATAATGAGGTTGGTAAATGACAATAAATTTCGTTTGTCTATAGATATACTCATCCATAAGAGATGGGAATGAATTATGAGTAAGTTTTAATTGAAATAGTTGCTTGTTTTGTGTTTATCGGGATGTGTAGGTGACTTTATTTGGTGAGGAATATGTCTCAGTATTGAATAGGTTTCTTACTTTACGACGATTAAGTACGTTTTATTTATCCCAACGCTGTGATATTCGGTATTTCTTTCTTTTTCATTACATGAGTCAATAAGATAATTGTTCGAAATTTTCATTTTATCCGTGATCTCTACCTACAGGGAAACGGGTGTCATGTGTATGTATGTAAATAAATTTAAAGGTAATGGTAAAAATTTAACTAGTCTGTTCGGGAATACATAAAAAGTATAAATAGCAATGTGGCGGGGTGAGGAATAAATACTTACCCAACGTCTTCTTTTAAACTTCTACCCTATTATGCTATTAAATATGCATGTACATGTAAACTAAACTTGTGTTTATACACTTGCGATACTTATATTATATGTCACATTTAGTAATATGTGCTAACATACCCGTCTTTGAATCTTAGTTGAAAATAAAAAAGGTATTTCGGCTAAGAGCACCCAGCGCGTAAACCGTTTTCACCTCTCCTTTTCACATAAAACATTTAACTCGGATGTACGTAATTCGCCCCGCATCCGACCAAAAATTAATGAGCCTCCTTCCGCCTGTTTAATTAACGGCCTGCAGCTCCATATATTGTGGACATTCAAATTAAATATTAAAAATATTTTGCTGGTTTATAGGCGCCCTGGAACCGTGTAAACTTTCTTTTCAAATACCTTCATAGCTGGCCGTTGACTTATAACAATTTTTCTGTACTCAGGGTTCAAAACGTCGTCAAATAAGCACAAATTAGTCACTGATTTATGTGCTTTGCCGATTCGGTGACGGTTGTATGATCAAATCAATTATATACAGTTTGAAGTTTACGCTGCTTATATTTTAATATTCAACGTATATGTAGTGCATCATTAGTAATAAAAGATAAGATATTATTATATTGGCTTATAGGATATATAACAGTCAGATAGACACCATATTGGAAAAGGGTGACATTAGAAGTACTTAAAACCACCGAGTGAGTATGAGGAGGTATATGAGTGTCAGTGAAGCGAACCTAATTTGTCCGGATCGTGACAAATGGGGATCCGTGCTCTCTGTCTAACCCTCTACAGGGATTCAGACGTAGTGTGTATGTTTATATATAAACTTATGACCATCACTATTGGCCATACACTCGTATGTAAAATAGGGTTGACAGACCATCCTGTAGCTTTTAGATTTGAATAGAGTTAATTAGAGGGAGCGGTGCGTCTGACGTTAAAATGTTTAGCTTGCTGATGTGATGCTCTAGTGCTTGTTATTGTTACGGAGAACAACGTTTGTTGTGACTAAACTTAGTTGCGGTTTGTAATTGTTATGTAGGAGGTTGTTTTATTGATAAAAAGTAGTAAGATAAAAAGTTTCTTTTATAATTAAAGGGAGTTAGTTTCCAAGCTAAGTAGGTTATTGAATGTTATAAGAACAAAAATGACTATAAATAAACAGATATCCACAACCGTAGGTCTTTTAAAGCCATGGAGTAAAATAGTAGGTTATTGCTTAACTCATGTTTATAACCTCCAACTTTTTTCATAAGAATAAAATAAATAGAAAAAATATTAATTAACACCAACACATCTCTTCTCCCTTTATGAAAAACCTCATAAAGTACAATTATATCCCACCCATACTTACTTCATATAATTCTTGATCAATACCAACCAACATATTCAACATAAACAGCGTTACAACCATGTTGTTTCAAGCTGATAATAGCTGATGCACCGACAGTTAATCTAGCGTCACCCATGGGCGGGCTGCTAGGGCGGCACCCAATGCTTACTCGTACGGGGACGTCGAACACGTGAATTATGGTGGGATGCCGGTTAAAGATGGCTTTGCGATTTTGCTCCATACGATGGATATTGTATGGCAAATAAGTATTTACTAAAATTAGCGTTAAATTGTGTAGTGTACTATGTATTCGTTATTTCATTGGTTTTTATACTTTACGTAGTTTGGAAAAAAAAAATAGAAATGAAATTAAGGTTTCATAAGTTTTGATTGAAAGAGATTTAAAAGTATGCTTGGATATAAATATTGCCTTCTTGATTCTAAATTGATAGCAATATGGATAACAAATATTTAGAAAATCACTTTTATCTAGTTAGGAATATAACACGATACGACTCATTTCAAACACCATATATTAAAAAAAGTATTGCAATTCCTCACTTATAAACCACCCTAATCATGTGACTGTAAGGAATATTAATCTAAGGAAGGCAGGCAGTATATTGCAATGACGAGGGTTCAATGCTTGGAGAGCAGTTTCATAAACGATTATAATGAGGAAAAGCACATAGAATACTCAAGTGAACCGTGACACTTATGCTAAGTTGGCAATAACTTATTCATGCATTTGCCATTGCTTGACAAATTGATATAAAGGTCTATATAATTAATATTAATGAAAAGTTCGTAAATGACTGATGAAAGAATTATTTATGTGACATATAAATGTGATCTGTTTGTATATTTCTATAATACAGAAGTTAAGTGATTAGATATCATGTATTTCTTAAAATCACATAAACTTCACGACTATAAATTAAAGGCAGTTTTATTGTATAAAATAATATAAATATAGATGTGTTATACAGACATATGTACATACACATCACGCCCGATTCCTTTCTAAGTATTACTGCCTAAGGAAGGCAGACATCACAGATCTCCATTGGTATCGATTCTGTTAAAACAGTTTCATTTCATTGGCAATTCGTAAACCTCATCATATTAGAAATCCTCATGCTGAAATTACCTTTTATATTAGAAAATTCTCTTGAAATTCATATTTGAATAACTTCACCATGATCTACTTACGAAGCTATTTATATTACTACTACGAAACGATGTAATGTGACTTGGTTCTCAGTTTCAAGACCTGTTACATATTTGCGTTTAGTATTTCAATACAAACAGTCACGAATCAATGATCAAAAGGTGGTACATAAATACCGGTTTAATTGGAATGTTCTGCTCTTAATGGTCTTATAACCTTAATTAATTAGGTAGGTTACTTATGAGGTATTTTGTATTACTCATAAACAGATATAGATATAGACAGATAACTAACTTAACTTAACTGAGATATAAGGGTAATTCTGAATTACATTTCTATAAAAAAGTTTGAGTGATTAATACTTCATAAAATTATAAAAGGAAGGTGTTGTTTTTAATCTTTAGTAAACTGCATCCTAAAATACATTAAAGGATGCATAAACTAACAAAATATGTTCTTCAATTAAAAGATTTCCAAACTTTTTACATAAACTATAAAAGTAGCAAATACACATCGAACCTTTTTCTATTCTCTTATCTTGACCCTCATATAATTTTCTTTCCCTTTCCTTGATCTTAGCATTACTTTCACATGACTGATTTCCATGCACTTTTGAACACAAATGTGGTACTATGAGTAATAATAATACCACCCTTCTTCAGTATTCCAATTATTATTAGTGCAGTATTCTTCTGAATTATTTTACTGCAGCAACTTGCATGTACCCTCCCTATCATTTCACTCATACATAACATAACTATCCATAGAGAAGTAACAACTAACAATTTCAAAGATTTTTCGGTGTGTCAATGCCACACAAATGAAGTTAGCAAAACGTAGCGCCTGGGGTGAAAGTTTGCTTAATATTCGCAAATCCTTTGGGGTCGCGCTTGCAGAGGTAGGGTTTGTAATTTTATTACGTTTGTAGTCAAAACGTTGCATGGGGTCTGTCACTCAATCGGTTCGTTACACATACGTGACTGGAGGCTATGCGTGGGACAGGGTGCTGAGGAACGCATCATTCATTCATTCATTCAACGTAGTTGTAGTTCATTGCAGTCATTATGAGGTGACAAATGACGATTATGGACTAGCTTAGAAGGGATAAACTCATATTTATATACGAAATATACGTCACGTTACATATACGTCACATAAGTTTCTGTTTAGAGCGGTTGGCATATTTCTCTAGATCCTAGCATACCATTCCAGTATATCTTAACCCAAGTCTTTAATGAACTTACCAAGGAGCTAGTTCAATTAGTGTAATAGTTTCCTTAATATTATTATTGCCTTTTTCAGTATGTGCACGTATATGTAAGTATGTATATGTATTCATTTATCAATTAACATACACGTAATACGACTGGCTATCTATTGCAACAATGGATGTGTATATCTCCTATCACATTCAGTGCTCATACATCTTTGTTTCTGTAGCAGTTGAGTTTCGCAATGTAGTTTGAAAGTCACGGTTCAGTACCACTGTTGAACTAGGAACAGCAATCAATAAAGAACTTGGTCGTTGCGCTGTATCAATGTAGAGGCTACTACGAAGTACTACATGTGTATATATGTACGTTCAGCAACTTTAAATGGTTGAAAAATGTCAAGAAGGAGCTAAGTGAGTCAAATTTGGTATATAACCTGATTTAATATCATATTGACATCTATAAAGTATAAGAAGTATTCAATTAAAGATGTATTGAACATTTGAATGGGTGGAAACAGCCAAAAATGTGTCATTGAAACAATATTAGTTTAATAAGACACGCAAATGCTTTCTTATGCGTATATTCAGAAATAAGCAACACTTGGAAGTTTGTTTTCTTTCATATTTATTACCTTTATATATTTTTTGGTGTAAAATTTAATATTAACGGCTTAATTAAACTATTGAAAGTATAAGCTAAAAGAGACCATGTAAACTGTATTTGTATTGTAGTTTATCGCTGCCATAAAAAAAAACACGAAAAGATTGAGCATAACTTATGAATACTACTTACAATTAGTAGTAAAAAAAGTCTATTTTTCTACTTTAATTCTGAATGATGTTGACAGACAAATAAAGCGAGCTCGCAAAATGTGACTTGAAATCAACTTACGAAGCAAAGTGAAATATCTCGAGTACAATTGTGCTTGTTCTTAAGTAAAAGTTTATTAAGTTTGTTGCTTTAGTTATAACGGATTACTTGAGAGCAAAACAATTTCATAGTTGGAATGATCGTGTTTGTAAGTGCTTTAGTTTCGTGCCTTTCATGAGCTTGTTTATGAAAATGTCTATTCGCGTAGAGATTTTCTCAGAAAAGCAATTTGTAGTAGGTTTTGTAGTTGACTTTCTTTGTAAATATGGAAATATAATTGTGTTTCAGAGGCTTTCCAATAGAGCCAAAGCTAATTTAATTGTTTGCGTTATTGGTAAATTATTTTGTAATTAAAAGGGATGTCGTGCTACGTAATCACGTAGTGTTTTTAATTTTGACTGCAGCTTAGTAGATTTCTTTAAAAGTTGTACTTGTAATTTTTTTCATTTTATTCCTAATTTCTGTCTCTCTGTCTATAAGGAAAGGAATTATTTGAAAATCTACATACATACGTGCATTGCACTTCCTAAAATTCGGATAAACCGATTGATTATTGGATTATTTTAAAGTATCACCTTTTGAACGTTGTGATATTAAAGTATAATCACGAATTTACACAATTCTACCATTGCAATCGCATTTATTAAACTACCAGTCACATAGCTTTACAGTTGAAATTCATGTTACATTAAACCCGCCTTAATTACTATTCATTAACCGGTGGAAATAATACACCCAGAATGATACGTGTGCTCACATAAGAACCGAAATTCAGGTTTGTTTAAACAGACCGTATTTGTGTACCAGTGGAAATGCAGTTAGGGTTGCCATATTTAATACATACAGATCACGTTCTACGGGTGGTCAGAGATAAAGGAAATACTTTATTAATATTTTATACATGTCTCGCTCTGGTTTGACAGTTAATATAGGGTTGTGACTGTGATTGTTGCAATGTTTTTACCAACATAATGTGCGTGCGATCTACATATGTGGTGCAAAATACTTAAATTTGTATCACGTATAGTAGTAAGCAATAAAAAGTTTTATATTTATTAATTTTAATTTAAGTTGATACCAACAGTGTATGAACTATTAGCTATAGGAACTTTGAGCTGTTATCAAACTATGTTAATTAAAAGATAAAAAGTGGTCTTTGAGTGGCTAAATTACTCGTGCAATTCTAAATTCTACGTTAGTTTGGTTTAAGTTATACTATTTCATTTGCCGTTTCAGTGGTGAAATGTACTCGAAAACTATTTTAATCCCAGTTTTAAACTTAAACAGATAGAGCAGCAAACACCGAATTTACCAAAACAAACACAAAAGTATGTTTACCCTGTATGCAGCACAATCACAACAGCACAAATAACGATAAACGTTTTCCTAAGCTCTGCAAGTTGGATGCACTCGCTATTTATAGTTCTCACTAGAAAACGAACACATATTTAATATGCCTTACTTGAAGGTAGAAAAGATAAACATAATATATATTATATAGAAATAGTGTAGTATGAATGATGAAGCGAAAGTGGTTTGTCAGGATCGGCAGAGATGGGGATCCGTGATCTCTGCCTATCCCTACAGGGAATCAGGCGTGATGTGTATGTAGTAATAGTCTTCATTAATGATGATTTACTACTGTTTCTGTTCTGTACTGTTCTGAAGGGATTTAAATAGGCAGTTCTGGTGTAAGGTTTAGAACGTTTAAGAATGGTTACGTATGATATTGAATCCTTTATCAACTACCCAGGATTATTATCATAAGATTCACTTATAGTCAGATAGTAATACTTTGTATTAGAGATAGTATATACTTTGTATTATTAGAGGTTAAAATAAAATAAACAAATATCCATGACGTGTAGCAGACTCGTAGCACAATATTATATAAGTTAAAAAGGGATCCCTTTACGTATATAGAAACTTATGTATATCTATTCCGTTTATTAACACAATAAACAACTAAGTTAAATCTAAGATATTGTTCCTTAAACCTCTATAAATCTCTCATTCGTAGACCCAAGCTCGAACTATAACTCCCAGTAACAGAGTATAGAGGGCGGTAGCATAAGCTCCGAAATTGGGCTAAACCAGTTTACTTAAAGCAGCGTGCGTTATTTGAATATGTAATCCGCACTGCCTCGAGTGCTGGGGATCTCTAGGATTAGAAATATCAACGGAGTACACGTCCAAGCTATCCTCATTACACGCTGTGTCTCAGCGCTGGATTGTTTAGCTTACGCATTTGAGATGGATTTAGCACTGCTCTTTGTGGTGGATATTGTACGACGTAGCGTTGTTTAATAAAAGAAAATGTCCTTGAGGGTTTTTTATAAGTAGTGTGGGTTTTCAAGTTATGATATTAAAGATCCCAATAAACTTGAATATTATGATAAAATAAACAAATATTTTAAAACCTCTTTATTAAATACTAAATGTATAAAATAGATTTAGACATTGTCTTGAACATGTAAATGTTGTTGCGAGAATATAAACCTTTACAATATTGATAAGTATATTCATAGTGACCAAGAAGTAGTCTCTGAAGCGTTTTTACCACTTAAAGGACGTGAATAAATATGTACCTACGTATAATGTTTAAATCTTATGCCCTAAATTTTAACAACAGATAGGTAACATTAGGACACCTAGCATTCCAGTAAAGCACTTGTGGGAAACCTGGGTAGCGCATGCGAATATCAAAACGTACCCAATATAACATTGTCAGGGCGCGACTTCCGCGTATTATTCGCAAGTAAATTGCATCCCTCGCGCACCGCCTGACAAGTTTAATCAAGTCGATGCGAATTTGTCTTACTTGCTAGTTCCGCTCACGTCTCCCAGGATCCGGCCGAACAATGAGATTTACTTTAGATAAATTTCTATGTCGGGATCTTTCTTGGCGCGTTCATACGGGGTGGGTGATGACGACAGCGCGTGGGTTCGGAGTGGTAAAGTGTTGTTTCATAATGGTAAAACAATGGAGAAAATGTGATTTGGAAATATAAAGTGATATTTTTGATGTCTTGATTCATGTTTCAGAAGTACAGAGAAGATCTTAATATAGTTGTTGAAATTTTGTATATGATCTATGTCTTGTAATATTTAAAATTAATTCAGAATTTTGTTATTCTGTGAACTACACTTATCTTACAGAAGCTTCTTAAGAATCTGCATGGTTCTGAAATTAACTGAAAATATATTTTAAAGAAATGAAAGCAATAGATTCACCAGACAGACATTTTAGATTTTTGCTTTGTAGTGAAAGGCGGATATGAGACAATTATTAGGAATCGCACCGAAATTAAGTAAACATACATACATACATACACATCACTCCTGATTCCCTGTGAAGGGGTATAATAATAATAATATAAACATACATATATAGTTATTATGTTTATTATTATTTCGCGTATTTACGACAACGAAGACAAACGCGTTCACGACCATTATTCCTTGCGGGGTAGTCAGAGGTTCAGGTGTCCATCTCCGCAATTGCAAAGGTAGTAATTCTATGGCCACCTCGAACCCACGTGTTAGTTAGTCAGTACTCAATGTGACAGGTGGTGAGCCATGTCGCCATTTACATGCACTAACTAAATATATTATATCTATATTTAATCAATTACAGATATAAAATAAACATCTCTTCGTGTGACCAGTGCACATACAACTGGGAAAGGAGGGCACTCTTACATAAACGCTCATACGGCGGAGCGTCTTTCTGTCATTCTCAGCGAGGCAAGAATTCACTTAACAATGTTCGAATCACTGATTCATTAATTTAAATCCAACTTGAAATGGCTCTTCGTCTTAATTGAGAGCTCGTCTGTTTACTTACCTACACGTTATCTTTTAGTACGTAGCACTATGGGAATATAAGGTACTCTCCGTGTCTAAAATCTGTAACTTTCTTTCTGTACCTCCTTTTTATGTGAAATTTGGCCCATATATACTTTAATAAATTTCCCATCGAATGAATGCAGCCAATATAATGGTTTTGTATTTATTTGATTAAAAAAATTTAAAATATATAAAATTTCATACTTTATGTAGTGAAATGAATTCAAAACTAAGTTTCAAAATAGAATTAAACATTACAAATATCTTACAATATACGACTACATTATAATTATATATAAAATATTTTATTTTAAATGATGTGCCTTATTGCTAATATTAATTTATATTCGGAGGTACGAAATGACTAACTTGTAACTTCAAGGAGAGATTTCGCTTCTTCAAGCAACTCTTGATGTATCACAACACTCGGCTTGCTTAAACTTGTTATATACGGATCAGAAGTATAGAGCAAAGTATGAAAAACATCTTCATTTGTAGCTGATCGCGAACATTTTCTGGCATGATGCAATCGAAATTTCTTGTAATCCTTCTTACGCGCTTCTTGTGCATCTTCAGAAAGTTCACCGATTGGTAACACAGCAAAAAATTCAATAATCTTTGCTCCATGTATAAGAATTTTGTGTACAGATGAGGGCATATAGTACCAATTATACTTATTAACATATAATCGAGCTGTATCAAATGTATACTGTCCAAAGTTTGTTACATTTATAGAAAAACCAGAAGACATAACTTGTAAAATAATATACAATCGTTTTATCAATTCTATATCAACTCCAGTAAATTCTGCTGAACATTCATAATTCTGAAAAAACCTTCGAGCAGTATTACCGTCATTACGGTTACCAGCACCTTGTTGTGGCTTATCTATATGTAAGCCAAGTAATTCCCGGAAACGTAATTGAATTTGCTTTTTCTTCTCTTCTTTCATTTTTTTGTTTTCATCTGTTGTTGCTGACCACGATTGAAATGCCAAGTTATAGGATATGTGCAGAATCATCTCCATACACCTGATCCAGGCGTGCAAGATGGAGAGGCCAAATTTAAATGAATTTTCGTTCACATCTCTAGCTATGACTTTGGCTAAGTCATTCATTTGTTTAGGAGTAGCACCACAAACCGTACAAGAAGCGCTAGAACGCGTTTCAGTCAGTACCTGTGCAACTTTTCCATCAATCATCGTCAAGAATAATTTGTGTTCCACTTGTATGACATCTTCATTGTGAGCTATAAGTGTTGGAGTTAGTTCGTTAATGTCGTTTTCGATCTCTCGAACTGTAGATTCTGTTTTTTGCGGAGTTTCCTTGGAAAATTCAATTGAAATTGGCCTGCAATACCTTACAGAAGAACAGGTTGGGTTTCTCCATACTACAACATCATCATTTTTGTCTATAAGTCTGAAGGGTACGAGTGATACAATAAATAGATTAGCGTCTGATACTTGCTCGTTTTCCTCCCGTAAAATTTGCTTGTATTCACTTTGTCCTGATGAACCATCACATCCCCATTTACAATACAGCTCAAGGTGCTTCGAATCTGTTGTCACTGAATTTATTTTCAAAATGCGTCTTACTGTATGATCCAAAAGATCTTGCAACTTTACGTTAGCACCGATATTAGTAACAATGATATTAGGTGGGTAACATTCCTTTTTAGCTTCATTTATCTGACTATAAGACGGTAAAATAGCTCTTCTGAATGAGAGCTATTGTCAAATAACTGTATTGAGCTTTTGACAAATCAATATCTATGTATAATGCAAGCGCTTCTTTATCGAATGTTAAGTGCTCTGACTTGTGCAATATGTTTTGCAAAACATTGCGTTTTTCGTCTTTCTCAATGTTGTGCACGATGCTCACAATGGAAGCTTCTTCATTCTCACCTGACGATCTCAGCCCTTGAACATAAGCGTTGTGCACAAATCCCATGCCATGCTCTTGGATGAGCTCCATATTTTTGCGCTTCTTTGTCCTTTCAGAACATTCTTCATAACTCTTAGATGGCCGACCACGGGCACTGGAAGAGTCATCAGTGCAGGGTTTGAGGGTTAAGGAAACTTTGAATTCACCATTTAACCATTTCAAATTCTCCTGCTCAAAACGATCTTTTTTCCTTTGGGCCTTATTCCACCTGTCATTACATTTGGATAACAATTGCTTCTGGAAACTTTTTATAACAGTCTTTACATTATCGGGGGACAAATGATAGTTGTTCGCCAAATACTCCTCAATTGCTAGTGGATTTACTCCATTTATAATCAAAGTACACAAATCATGTCGAGTACAAACGAATTCACTCATATTGAAAGCTTTTTCTACAAAGACTTGTTATTCTTATAATTTAATCAAATTAATTGTTAGGTTGCTTCAAACTGGTATTCCTATTTATACCTATACAATTGCACTCAATTTTATGTAAACTCAACGAGTGCAAAACCGCATAACCTTCCTTTATTTTATTATCAACATTATTTTTAACATCGTTATCATTTGTTAACACAAATCGGAAACCACTAGTGATATCCAGTGTCTATCTTGCTTCATCAGAAACCACAAACATTGCACTAAAATAACTAATTAAATTAATATTTATTGATAAAAAAAGCGGCTGTAACCCAGTGGGACCTCGGACCTCGGACTTCTTATGAGAAAGGTCCTAGGTTCGAATCCCGATTCTGGCATGTACCAATGAATGAAATTTAAATGTTTGTTTTTCATTTACGTACACAATTTACAACCGCTAACGGTGAGGGAAAACATCGTGAGGAAACCTGCCTATGCCTCAGGATAGGTAATAGTCAGTGCCTATATACGGCGATACGGTTCACTAACTATCACGGTGGGTGGTATCTATCTAGTGATAGGCGGGCTTCGAATGACCCATACCTAACATGCCTTCGAAATTTCGGAGATGGGCACTTAAACCTCTGACTACCCCGCCATAATAAAAAAGGGAGTGTGTATACACAAGTCGTGAAGTGTATGTTTTGTTTATGTTGTTTATAAAAGCTTTATTTTATATTAGTATGTAAAATACTAAAAAATGGCCATTTACCATAAAATCAAGATTTAACGAAAAATCCCTCTTTGCGTGTTTTGCCTAATAAATCCATTTTGCGCAAAATTTGCGCAAAATTTTATTTTGGATTATTATAATTTAGTAGATTAAGCATCCAAAACTGTAAAAAAATCAACGGAGGCAACTGGAGCTAACAATGATATTTCTGTTGAAAAATCGGAGTAATTGAAATTAGGTCTCATTCTTTATTGATTTGTATATTTATTTTTTCATGATTATTTGGATTTTTATTTCTTTAGTTTTCAAAAGACTAAGAAATGAGCTTTCCAAAAATATATAATATGTATATGTTTCAGACATATATAAGGTCGGAAACGTATCATGAAGTCAACAATTTTATTCATGTGATTTTACGTAGAATCAAAGTTTGTACTTTAGGTGTTCTAAACACATATTAATACTAAAAATATGATAAAAAAAACTTTACCATTGAAAAGAACGTTTATTTATGTACATAAAACCATGCATAGTTAATTCATACCTAACCATTTTTAAAACCTATTTTCGGCACGGTAAGTATGTTATATTCCCATAGTGCGTAGTGGTATGAGTGATGAACTGACATAGTTCATAGACTTCATTTAGTTATTTTAACCACTTTTTCGTAATATACTTGTATAGGTTGTGTATAAACATTGTGTATATTAAAGGCAATTGCAGACATACATTTTAAATTTTTATGGATTATAACAAAGAGTGTTATAGTTTGATATATAACTTACCTGTTTACTATATATTAACCTAACAAATAAAATAACGATTACATTATCAAACCATGAACAGTTTATCGAACCTTTTCGAAATGAGCTAAAAAAACTAATCAAACTCTTTTTAGACGCAAACTTATTATACAGTGACGAATGCTACGATATTTTTTACGAGCCCATTAACTTGTTGGAGTAAAAATAAGGGAAGCGAGGAAATGGCGGCCACTCAACACAGTCCATTTTCTCTCCAAGATCGAACAGGGACGGAGTGTGAAATTCTTTTCTCAATCGACTGACTTCCATGAATACTAATGCCAGGGGGAAACAACATGGCCACGCTACGGTTAACTTTTCCCAATGTTGCCTTTGTAGCATTCTTCAATTTAGTTCTACAAGCTATGCTTAGGGTGAGGATATATGAAAATATATAGGTTAGACAAATTCTATAGTTATTACATATAAGTTAAATAGATAACATTCTATAGTTACCACATATGTTATTTAGGGTACTATATGTCTTGTGAAATCTACGTTTCGCAAACGCAATAAATCCTTAGCTGATGGTCACTTGGTCTCTTAAATTTTGAAAACTCTTGAATAGATTGCAATAAGATGCTTGTGTACTTACTGTACTTATACATTCACGTCCTCTAATCCCTTTCGAGGTGGACAGAACCTTGGAGATACTATGGTCTCTTTTTAGCATGAATATTTGGGTTGTGTTGTAATATGGAGCATTGGTGACAGTGGACTCCTAGTCCCTTAGTCGCCTACTAAAATAATATACCAATAAAACAAAAGACTTCAAAGAAAAGTGGAGTAACTCTAAAACGGTGTTGCAGCGCTTCCATTGCAGTCTGTGAAATATTATTTTCTTAATAGCATTTACGTGCACACCAGTCCCATTCCGCGTTGTTGTAGCCTCACACGAAATTGTCATAAATTTTTATATGCCTCCATGCAGGTAGCGTCAGAATTTCACTCCGGGTTTCATGCATAAACATGGAAATTTTCAAGAAGAGGATTCGCCTTCATAATTGGACAGGTGCATCTTCTTAGTGTGCTTCAAGGAAAAGCTGCACAAGAAGTTTCCTTGGGCTCTTAGTTTAAAATGCATGAGTAATAATACATGATAATATGTAACACATAGGTATTTAAAATAAAAGAGAATCTTTAAAAATAATTAACAGAGGTGACTCAAATTTATGTTGTTAGCTAAGTCCTATGTAGCTATTAACTGTGGCGATAATATTAATATACACACATTTTCATACAAAATCCTTGAAAATTATACGCACTGGCGTTAGTATACAAACCCCTATGTAACTTTAAGGTATGTATGTAACTTTTAATTTTATTGCTAGAGCCAAAAAGCTTAACTTATAATACTTTTAACCAACATTAATTCCAGCACTATGATCAATTGTAGACTATTATTGCATAGATTAATAGTGCTTATGTACTGAAAAACATATTCGAAGCAATCCTTCTGTCTTTAGTCAGTCTAGTAGCTAGGAAGGTTTTTCTAACGTAACATTAGCATATAAATAAACGACACCCCAATCTTTAAGATGGTAAAAGGGGAAGGAGCGAGAAAATTCTGCCTTTACAGCAGGACTACCAATTATAAAAGACATTAGACATACTCGAGTCAGCTGCATTGGGGTGAAAATAATGCATTTATATTAACTTTGCCCCTTGTAATACACTACTGTACTTGTTGTAGTAATTGTCGGAAAGAAACATAAATTCAATTTTAAATATATTTTAGGTTGTTCATTCTTAAGTTTTATAAATTATTCATTTACAAATAACTATTTTGTTATATTACTTTTGAAGAAAACTTATACAAGCTTTGTTTGGATCTCAACTAGATCTTATTGACGCTATCGAAGTAACAGAATTAATACTATTATGCCACAGATATGTATATTGGTCCGTGATTAAATTACTTATCACTCTACATCTTATTCCAAATTGACACTATATTAGCCGAGCTAAAAAGGCCGCCTTACACTTTACTTCCCGTGTCGTAAAAGAGAATGTCACGGGGATTTTAGTGTCCTTAATAATGGGAACAAACCGCGGCTAGATGTGAGGCCATAAAACAGATAGTGTCAAGTCAATCTCCTTTAAAACGGATTGCCACATGTTTATAGGCAGTTTCCTTAGTTATTGGTGGCGTGAACTGAATGGCATTTGAAAATTAATTTAAATTACAACTGCGTTTGGAACCAATTAAATATTGAGACATGACTGCAGTCACGACTCGGCCTGTTCACACGCTTAATTCAGCGCTACGATCGTGTATTAATTTGCTCTGTCTAGATGCTGGATTTATGTTTAACCTAATTGGACGTACAACTAAAGTAAACATAGAAATCTAACTAAAACTCGATGTTTTGTATGAAAAATCGTGGTGATAATTTAATTAAAAGTGTAAAATTCATAATTCTATCTCATCCTTTGCAGATTAAGGATGAGTATACTTATATATGAAAAAAGTTTAACTAATTGTCAGTGTCAAAACAAAAGTAACTTTTCTTGTTCTTAAGAAAAAACAATTGACTTAACCTTTGTGTGAACTGAATCTATCTGGTAAAATAACAGAATAGGAAAATCTCACACCTAGTCTATAATTCTAACAATAACGTACATAACTCCAATTTATATCATTAGCATAAAATCCATTATGTTGTTCAGTATCAAAAATCCATAGGACAATTCTTTCCTCGTTCCAACATGTAATTTTCCCTTCAATCCGAAACAAATCCCCGGAGAATCAACAATTTACACTCCATGCGATAACTCCTTTCAACGGAATATATATTGTCTAAATATAAATCTAGCTGGCATTGTTGTAGCTGCACAAAATTGTACCTAGCTACTTGGGGCTTAAAATCCAAATTCATTTGCTCGAGTATGACGTATACGCAGGCTCACAAATTCCGGGGTTGACGTCGAGTCGGGTTAACCGCAATACTGACGGATTGCAATGACGTTGCGAGAGGCTGTTTGAGATGGAATTATTGCTGATGGTCATTGTTTGGATTATGCGAAAGATAGCGAGCTTTGTACATTTGTATGCCTAGTGAATGCTCCCGTGAAGAAGAGATTTTTCTCGCAAGGAGAGGTATAAGGGTTTTGTGAATAAAGAAATACGTTCATACATATGTCGACATCTCTACGTTAAGAACGGGATAGGCAGAGACTATCGATCGCCGCATGGAACGGTCCTGACAAATCTCTCTTGCTTCACTTACACCCATTAAATAATAAAAATCTGTCATAGGAATGTGCATTTAGTCAGTAAAAAAAATATTTTGATGAAACTACAAATCGATATTTTTTATACACAAAACTAAACTTAGTTTGCACAAGCCTTTCTATAACCACATGCAATTTCCATAATATATTGTTCGGAAACCAAAACCCGAAACACCCCTATATGGATACGAAGGCGCCATTATAACCGGAAAACCCCTTAACAGCCTAAGTGAGTAAACAAGAAAACAGCAACAACTTCCACCCGAACTGATGTAAATCATCCTTTCGTTTACAACTGTAGCCTTAAGTTCCCCAACTTTGGGGCAAAAGAAAACTTTTTATACTGGCTCCACCAATAATTCAAACAGAAAATGTCAAAGTTGTTTTTTATGACTCCTGGTGTTGCCACATACAAAGCGAAGGAAAGTATTAAAGGTGTACGACAGCTTTATTAGGGATTTTTAGCCACTTTTGTTAAGGAAAATCTTGTTATTACAACGGGTAAGATTTAGCCACTTTGTTCTTATTTAAATTTATAGGTACGAGTAAGTAAATCACAAATGTTGTTACCTAAAAAGAGATATAGCTACTGTTATTTTTGATAAATTGGTGATTTTTAATAAATTGAGAAGAAGTTGAATTAAAGTAATAACATACAATAAATGTATTTCATGAATGGATACTGCAGCCAATGCGACAAATGCGGATCCATCGCCACCATTCACACACACTGATTAAATTACTTTATTAGAACAATCGACTAATCAAATTTTACTAATATTAATGAAGTATAGAGGTAAAACTGTTGCATTACGATGCACATTGTAATTTTCTAGTACATCGCGATTTCAAAATGGTGGAGACAGTATGTCATAGTTATAATTCACACGGGGTTAGGTTTTTGTCTATTATCATATATTTAAGTGCCATTTATACATGAATTCAATAGTTACTTTTAATATTATGTAAACATGCCTATTAGTATTCTACGTGGGCTTTATTCACGTATCTAAATGTTTAAAATAATACGTATGCATTTTCAACACAAATTTTGGTTGAAATACAACTCATTTATGACATTTCAGGAAATTGTAACAACCCTTTCAGTGGTTACTTATATTTAAAGGCACAGGAAGACAGTGACTGACACATATCCACACACACTTCACGACCTTAATGTCTTAAGACCAACCTTATATTTACGTAGGTTTTGCCTCCTCCACACCTACCTAAGCCCCTGTTTCACCGTATAGCCAATACTGGCCATGTATTGTGCTCAATGACATCGAGTAAAGGCTCTGACTATAGCCTATTCCGTAACACTATTACAATGTAGTACAAAGGCTCCGTACGAGGTGAACTTTCCTTGTATGACCGCTAGAGCCATTTGCATTTCGCGGCTTCGTTTGCCTAACTCATGAAACTGTCGCCGCCTCAACTTTCGGCGAACTATGCAAATTTTAGTTAACACTCCCACGAAAACGCGCCCCTCGGAGTATTGCGCGATTAGAGCTTTTACCAGTACCTATGCGACTCGAGTCTAGCTTGTAACACTTGCTCGTACAATGTGAAAGCTATAAACGCTGGAAAAAGATAATAACAGAATTGTTATTGTAGAAAAATGAGACTGTACCATAGTTAAAACGAGGAAAGAGTAATTCTGATTATGCCGTGGTTAAAACGAAACAATGCCGTCGAAATGCGGTCACTGAGAAGCATGTTAGGAGTGACATTGAATGATACAATTAAAAATAGTGTGATAAGGGGAGGTTGCGGTTTGAAAGAAGATCTAGTGACTGAGATTGAAAAGAGCATGCTTCGATCGTTTGGACATGTTATGCGGATGAATGATAGCAGATTGACAAAAGGAATATATATGAGTGAAGTGGAAGGGCGGTTACGTAGGGGCCGGCCTAATAAGACATATGTATAACAGTAAGTTAGACGCTATATTCAAAAAAGGTGACGATAGGTGTACCTAAAACCGCCGAGAGTGTATGAGAAGATGTATGAATGTCAATGAAGCGAATGTAGTCTGTCAGGATCGGGACAAATGGGGATCCGTGATCTCTGCCTACCCCTCTAATTATACTACTACCCCCTATTTACAACAATAAAATTTAAGCCCTTACGCAATCCAAGTTCTGACATTGTATCTAGTAAATCTAAATTGTTCTTGTACCTTTAGTATGCACATAATTAACTAACACTATCTCCGCGTCAAGAAACTGTTGGAGTCAAATATTTACCTTCGTGAACTTCGGGGTCCTAGTTTTGGGATAGGACGAAAGGGGTGCCTTGAATTCCCAAGTTTTCGTCTTCTTACAATATTGATTCAGCAAGTTACGGTTACATTGACTTAGGGTTCTGTACAATTCCAACTTAGGGTTTCAGGTATTTAATTAAATTTTCAATAAGTTGTAAAAGCCTGTGTGAAAAGTTATATATACAATTTTATATTAAATGGCAGAAGTGGTAGTTCAGGATAGGAAATACATAATCATATCCCTAATCTGATTTCCTTGGGATATTATAGCTGTAACATCGAGATAACGTTGAAAAATTAATATTTCTTTGCGTACAAAAAAGTTTTTCGTAATAAATGTTTATTCAAAGTTAATGCGTGACAAGTTATGATTAAATAACTTCGGCCCGGGATCTATTGGTTTATCTCTTATAAAACTTAACTATCCATCGAATACGACATTGCATGCATATTCTTTTCTTCTTCTTGAAGTTTTTCTCGAAAAATTACATTAAACAAAAAGTCTAGTAAGTATGTTGTATTATAAATAAATAAGAGGTTTAAACTAGCACCGGTTTCTAAAGTGCAAGTTATATTGACAGGGAAAACAATCGATAAAGCATCATGACATTGGCCTTCTGCCAGGCTCGAATAAATAATTTATCAATGTTGTTTCATGTCTCATATGAGGATCGAAGGCGATAAAATTTTACTGTTATGGCTCGCCGTATGCACCGACATATTCGGCTGGTGGCCTAACCGATGTGGAGAATTGCATATTTGAGTGCTAGTAAACATCCAAAGCCCTGGTGACAGCGTAAATTCACTCGCATTTCTATTTACAACGTTATGTAACACTGTGTGTCAACAGTCCTTAACGGTTTGGAAAAATCACGAATACGTACACATAACTATACTGTAAACCCATATTTATCAGTTTTCAAATGTATTCGAAAAAAATACATAATATTATTATCGGATTTTAAACTGTACGGTTGTAAGGGGTTAACTGAATGTTATAAAGCAATGTTTAGTCTAGTTTTAGTTCTTACGCTCAGCAAATGAAGTTTATATGCAAAACATGTCAAAAATAATAGTTAATCACTTTCTAGCATATTGAAATAAATCGGTTTACAGATGCTTATTTATTGATGAAATAAAGTCACAAACTTTTAAGATTTGATAGAATGCAACAGTTGCCGTCTATCTAGACCTTTGAAAGGCTTGTAAGAAATAGTCTTTTAAAGTTTTTGTTCAGTGTATCATTTAAAAGAAAATAGATTATGGATGTAATGTTTTAAAATCATTTTACTGCAATACATGCATGTTGTCAACGTTCTCCGTGAGAGGTCGAGTGTGTACTCGTAACATAAAGCACTGTTGCGATTCAATTAAATTCACACAAACTGGGTCATGTAGGAAAATACTTCTTCTGGGCCGTAAACGGACCAAATTGAATTCAATAAATTGAAAATCCACTATGAAACTACGAGTTTTATCCGCTAGAATAAAATTGAATGAGAAGTAATAGCGCAATATGGGATGGTCACCAAAGGATTGCAATCGATGAAATTGTAAGTTATCGTATTGGTTCGCAGTCATTGAAAACCGAGTACCTTCTGTTTCTATTTGAAAAGGGGTTTACTTAATATTATAAAAGCGATCGGAGTTGTAGATTTATCTGTCTTGTGTTGGTAGTGGTTAGTACCTGTATTGCGTAGGATTTTTATATATCGGATTTTCCTGGTTGTTAAACAACAAGTTTTTAAAGGCTTATGTTTAAACGCCTACCAAAAAATATTGTTTTGCACATCAAAATAATACAGTCCCAACCCGAACCTAACCTTTGCTATTTTAGTGTGCGTTTAGCTTTATTTTGGTATACATTTCATCCTTTTTGATGAGCTTCCAATTATTTTCCTGTTTTAAATAGCGTCTCTTAACCTGGTTAGAGCTTATGTGTTAATTGTAACCAATGAGTCAATAATTATACCGCCAAAGTTCAGTCAACTTAAAATAGTTGAAAAGACACGAATATTTGTAGGTTAACAGTATAAAAAGCAGCCTATATGTTCATTTTGATAAGTATTGGATTGAATCTGGGAATGCAGGCGTGGGTGGCGCCATCTGCAGTGACATTCACTGTCCAATTTGCTATGCACCCTCCGGATTTCCAGCCGACTCCGCCATTTACAAACTAATCATAAATATGTGCATAAATTTCAATCATTTTAGGCTCGAGTAAATATGTGCTCCGTGAAATTGGCTTTGTTTTTACAAAATATTTCTTATGATTTATTAATGTGTGTGGCTCTGTTTCTACAGCTGGAACAGTTGTTTGTTTCGTATTTATTATAACAGATGAAGTAATAGTTAAATAAAGGATAATATTATTAATCGATAGGTTAGAAAACTTTCACAGATATTTTCAATAATTATTCATCTTAGAATATATAAACCAATGAAAAAAAATGAACTTTATATCATTAGGGTTTTATCCAGCTTTAAAATAATGTGTTTACAATTACGTATCAATAAAAGTATATCATATACCTTGTAGTACATAAGAGTAACTAACAATATTATTAATTTGACAATTTGAGTAACGTACCATCCCCTACAACAAACTAATTTATAAAAACACAAGCAGTTTCAAACATTACTAGCAACCGAAGTAAGCGTCCTATTTGAATAAGTATAAAACCTTTAAAACCGGTGTAAACACAAAACTTATTGATATTCGAACACTGATACCCTTATAGCGATGTTTCATTCTGAATCGTTAAATATTCAACATTACAAAGTCTCCGTACACCACTTGACAAATTTGAATAATTGGCTGATTTTTATGCAGACAAATTAATGCAATTGGGACGACGGTTTCAGTGCAATTCTTTATTGTGTTCGAGTGCACGACTGATTGGCAAACACTGCTATTATACCTACCTGAATTTGTAATCCTGGCTTTTATTTGCTTGTTGCATGTACTGGCTCTTAAAGATACCTTTCTTGAAGGCACTGGAGATATTTAAAATCTTGGGTTACTCTGAAATTATTAACGGGAGCAAAATTCACCTATCAATTATTATTTACATTATTATATTTCAACCTGTTATTGCACTGTTTTCTTTCTGTTCTCTCATTCACTATCATTTACTTTTGTAAAATATTAATGGTAACACGTTGGCTCGAGGTGGCCATAGAATTACTACCATCGCAATTGCAGAGACGGAAACCTGTAACTCTGACTACCCCACAAGGGACAATGGTCGTGTACATCTGAAATGAAAATCTATTAGGGCACTAAGTGTATTTTTTTAAATACTGATCAATATAAACGTACAATTTAAGGTAACTACACAAAATTCATATTAAAATGCCCCACTAAAGTATAAGCCGGAACACCTATCCAAAACAGTAACTGCATAGCAATTTAAGTGCGCCACAATTGTGTTTGATTGCAACACACGTTCGGTGTCCGCGAAATGTGTTGCTACATGAAATTCACGCGAGTGTAAATAACGCGAAAAGTTCGCGTGGGTGTTGATTCTGCTTCGGAAAAAATAGGTATAAGCGGTTTTTATTAGATAGTAGTTATATCACATATTTAATTTTCCATTTTCTTTTTTTGGGTACTGTCTAAAGTATGTACCTAGTATATTATCCCAACCAGTTACCAATTGAATGATAACACCATTATTTTAGAGGAATTTTTATTCTTCTACTAATTAAAACAAGATTTCCGCGACACTATAAATATTATCAGCCTTTATCTTTCAAAATAGCTTAGTATTCGCTTGTAGCTTAATACATAAAAATTTCAATGGTTACTTAAACACTTAAATAATAGAAAAGCTTAAGTAACTTAGGATTTATTCGCACCATAACGAATCGTAGGTCAATCTATTAACGTATTTATAAAAGGTACAGTTACCTCACATTATTGCGTAGAACCTGCCTAGTAGTAGAGCGCACCACATAAGAAGTGCAGGAAACAAGTCCCAATGCTTAATGTTCCATTCATTAAGATAATTTTAATTTCACTCCCATTAATATGGGAGATAAAACTCTATTTAAGGCAAATGCAACGGTTGCTACGAGTAATTTATTTTAATTAAAAATATATAGAGTCGCACAACTAGCAGCGAAGTTGCTATTTATTTTGTAGATAACTTGAAAGGCGCCCGACGTGACTTATATCTATTACATAAGTTATTTGAAAAAGATAACTGTGTTTACTAGTTTGAAAGCATTTGGATTGCAGTCATAGATCTTTGAGAGCACGCATAATTTATTTTAAGAAGTTTTATTCTTTGCTTTGTGTAGATTTTTCTGATATATTTGTTTGAATTATAATACTTTCGCACCAGTATTTATAAAATTTTATGTTCAATCACTTCAGGTCTAAAATGAACGTAAATATGAACGATGTTTTCAACAAAATCCTGTTATATGCTCTTTATATTCCATTTCTTTCGATTCATTCCACTGTAAGAAGAGACTAACTGGTCGTTGTTATTTAACAATTAGGTGTTACGCGCCTTATTGGCCTTGGGAAAACCAGCCCTTAATGAACTTTTGCCATAATCTGCACGTTTGGCTTGGGGGTCGGCTTTTAAAATGTTCTGCGTTGAACCGGAATAATAATTCTATGAAACATATTTCAGAAGAGTTTTACTACCCCATATAAGTATACATTTAGTTAACGCCTGTTTTCTAACAGAAGGTTGTTTAAATGTTCAGCTCTGATTCTAAACATCTCTGTACCCTTTGTCCAGACTATGTTAAGCCCTTTCCTATCATTGACATACCATCGTATATATAATATTCGTTTAAAGGTGCTTCTAATGTCATAATTCTTCAGTAACCTTTACAATTCAAAAGTAACGTATGTTGAAAACGTTGGAATAAGCTTAACTAAAGAAAGATTCATAAAAGGAACAGTGCTACAGTCTAGTTGCAACAGATACTGAGTCAGTACACTTTTATTGTACGTTACTGTATCACCGTCTTGTAACTTAGATTGTCTATATGGAGTAAATAAAAGTGCTTCGTTTTTTTATGTTTTAGATAATGGATATTTTAATCTGTAATGAATTTGTCAACTTGTGATTGTAGCACTACAAACTAGTTTTTTATCTTTGGAAAGATATAACATACGTAACCTAATTGCATACCTATTAACTTACCTTCCAACGTACCTACCGAACAAAGTGCTACATTTGCCCAACTTAGAAAACGTAGTGAACACTCTGCACCCATATCGTTTATTCTAATGATAATGAAACTCAACTATAACCCAACATTAATTCAACTTGTACTTTGGCGTAATGGTGTCGGTTTCGCTAATTGCAGGTTAGGATATATTGTACGAACATTTCCCTTTAATGGATTTCGTGAAGTGACGCACACAGGCTAAAACTTCACGCACCAGTACACGTCTTTATACTTAGCGAGATCTGATACACGTATCATTTAATTAGAATGGAATTGTTGTGGTTTTCGCAATTTATTATGCAATGTCGCTTCAGATTTCGGTTATGTAAGTTTCATTCCATATTTTATATTAAACCTGGAACTAAAAATATATTAAAAAATTTGCATGGGTATAGGATGTGTGTGTGTCGATAATGTGCAAAATCTTTGCAATGATCCCCACATTACATAATAATACTTGTAAAGAGCGCCGTGAAAATTCTACACACCATATATGGATCCCTTATAATTTAATAGTATAATTCTTATTACTTGAAACCATGAGATCTCTATTATGGTACGATTTGATCATGTAAATCAGAAGATAGTTCAAAGTAAGTTCGCTAGATGGCAATATTTTCTGTATATTCTGTTTTTAATTTCGATGCACATCAGCTATTGAAAATAATCTCATTAATTCAAACAAATGGTACGTTGTATATAAGGATCCAAGTGAAATATTTACCTCTCCAAAAGGTTAAATTATCGTAACATAATATACCATTAGTTTTCTACTGTACAAATAAAAATACTACAGTGAAATAAATAAGCTTCAAAAACTTTTTCATTCATGTTTTAAGAGATATTCCTTGATATTTTATATGACAATATTAAACTGTACAGAAACTAAAGCTATATTATATCTATAAATAGAAATACTTGATTGCGTGTGTGACATAAATAAATAACCTCCTGGACAGCAAGGCAGTGATTAAATTGAATAGGTAGGTGTTAGATTGATTGAACCATCATGAATCAAGTCATCAAATATCGACGAGCAATACATACATGGAGCAATTATGTGATTAATAACGGCCATTCAGACCTATTCCTGTAATTTATTAGGTTGACTGTACTACGAGTTGGTTGGAAATACGTGTAGATCTTGGTATTTTAGGGAATACCTTAAAAGGAAAATATGTTTATTTTTATTTACTTTGAGAGTTGGAGTAGTTAATCTTTGGAAACTGAGTCGAACTTAATAAATCTATAATCTCAAAATTTTTAATAAATATTAAATTAAATAAAATACAAATCTCGGTTAAAGAAGTATAGTTTGATACATATCCTTCACGCCCGTTATTCAGCAAAGACTATAAAGAATTTAGTATATTGTAGTTCGAATCCAAGAGTATGCAGTAAAAGATTAATAGATGTAAGTGAAATAAAGAGTGGTAAAAGATTTTTGTCCGATTGTTCAATGTGGAAATCGATACGTTGTGCTTATCCCATCAAAGAATTCGGGAAGGCGTGAATCTATGCATTAATGTATAGTTCATTTTTTTAAATGTCAAAGCTCTAATTAAAAAGGGATGAGACGATCATTGATCTTTCCCGAAAGCGTTGCTATGGTAACCATTTTGTCATTGTTGATTACAGCTAATCGCATTCATTCGGTTTTAAAGGTGGCAATACACATTCTTATTCAGCGCACACCGCACATCTGATCAAGCAGTGTGTGGGGCTATTTATCTCGAAAACCACGGAGCGGGCGTTTGCAAAATGGCATCTTTAAACCCGATATATTGCTTTCTCGCGTGATGTCGTTACGACCAACTGCTACATAGTATCGCCTACTTGTATTCGATTCGATACTTAAATCGATAGCTGCTTTTACTATGAAAGTGGCTGTCGTTTGTCCTCTATTGTGTTTTTGACGTAAATTGTTTTTGGCGTCATGTTTTGACTTAACTAAACGATTTAATCTTGATGTGGATTATATATTTCAATTTCTTATTGTATGGTTTTAGAAGTATTTTTTTTCAGTGTATTTATAACATCATTTCAATACCGAATGTGACATGAACAGATAAGAATGAACGGCGAGGAAGCTTATAACGTTTGCTTTACAGTAAGTTAATTCAACACTTTATCTTACCTTAAGTTTTAATTACATTTTAATCTTGTCAAATCAAAAATACTGGATACACAGACTACAACTAAATCAAGTGCAATAAACAGTCAATAAGAACAGCAACAACAATAAAGCGTCTGTTACAACATAAAAACGTATGACGTCACAGAGCAAATCCATTTTAAAAATAATAAACAAACATGCACTTAGAGCAATAGGCTAAAGTGGGATTAAGTGATTTTGGCCCCAAATCATAATAAATGGTCTCAAGGTTAAAAGGATAAGCCCTGATTGACAGGGGTGGTCGAGACGAGACACTTATGGACACGTGACGTCACGGTTTGCAAAACAAAAGACCATCTTTGTTAAACAAAAGATGATTTTAGTTTACGCTTGTTTTGTTGAGTTGGAAATCGAGTTAAAAAAATTGTTTGGAATGCACGCAGTTAATTATTATTTTCTAAGATATATTTGATTACGTTATGTTAGCCGCAATGTTTTTATCAATAATGAATTTGGTACTTCAATTAGATTAAAAGTAACTTCTTAATTTCTTAGACAAAACCAATGCTCTCACGGTAATATCTAAATGGTGTTTTGCTATTACTGGTAATTCCTATGTTTGAGGGGTAGATAAAACGAACATTGTATATTAGGGTACATATAAAATACATTTACGATTGGCCGTCCATATTTTAATATTTACTACAGCATAACTCTATAAAATATAGTTATAAAATGAAACGTTCTATGAAACGATTTGTTTTATTTATCCCAAATGGGTTTTTAAACGTAACCGCGTAGGCATATTCTCCTATGTATATATTTCCATATCATATCATTTTCACCAAAACTCACCAAAATAGCAGTAAAGTCCTTTGAAATATACCATTTGACGTTACGACCATATTTATACACATCACGCCCGTTTCCCTACAGAGGGTTGGCAGAGATCACGCATCCCCATTTGTCTCAAACCTGACATACCACTTTTGCTCCAAAAGTATTCATGCCCTCCTCTTCATAGTCCTTGCTATTCTTTAACGAAGTCGGCGGTTATAGGTACTTCAATAGTATCCATACAACTCTTCATACACAATCTCCTGTTAAAGATACTTCTAACGATTAAGTTGATCGGCCTAATAAGTTATATGATAGTGAAATGTGTATTTACGTGACATTATAGTTTTAAGAGATTAGCGATTTACACTCATGATTAATAACTAACGGAAATTATCGCGTATGTTTTTATAAAATAAAGTTACCTTTATTAACCCGACGTTTCGGCTACGTTGCAGCAGCCATGGTCACGGGCAGACTGTCTGTCTGTCTTATTATATAAAAACATACGCGATAAGTCCCGTTAGTTATTATTCATTTACGTGACATGTTTACATATTATGACATTGTGTCAAAAAGCCCTATACTTTACCCTCAACCCCTGCATAATAGAGCCTCCAGAACTAAGAAAGGAGGTTTCGACTTGCTCAATGCAGGCGTGAAAATAGGCCGTTGATAGACCCCACTTTGCATCACGTGTGATGACGCGACTATCTCGCCCTAGATCTCAGAGGGTGCTTGCCTTACCATGTACCTGTAACAAGGGCTTGGGTGTATGTTACACTTTACATACTACACTTTACTGAACAAAATATATCCAGTACTGAAGCTTTTAGGTTTTTTTTTAAACATTTTATTAAGCCATTCACCACTAAGGTTATGTCGCCTGAAGTACAAACATATTTAGCCAATTTGGCATCACAACTGACTAAATATTCAACCGAAAATAATTATTTGTATTTTCAACTTTCACTGAGCTGCTGACTTTGTTGACGCACCATAGACGAATGGCTTTTAGGTTAGTATTAGAAGAAGAGGTGGTGATGATTGATAAGAAGGAATGAGTGATCGGCAAGCAATGCGTTTAATTGTTCTCAATTGTATCAAAGCGATTTAACTAATGCTTAAATAGAGCGTGTCACTCTGTAAGAAAATACAAGAGCTGAATGTATTCGTATGTATTGCTACAATATGTATTGTTATTGACAAATTTGTAATTATGACATAAGATAAAATTTAAAAAAAAACTGTTTCTTTTGAGTTAGTAATTTTCATGATATTATCTTTCAAGTAAGTAAATATAATTTTCATATTGCTATAAAGCGTTATCTTATGATTTGGTAAGTCGTTGAAATAACGACTCGTATATAGTACAAATTTCAATACAAAATTACTTATATTCAATTTCAATTTAAGCTAGAATCGTTATTAAAAGTTTAAAACAAAACAAAACTATTGCTACATGACTATTATCGAACAACATTTGCAGGTAGAAAGTGCGCAAACTTCGTCACACATGCAAGCGAGCAGTTGGCGTTAATGGCCGTCGCAACCCAAGGGAAAAGTGGCAGTTAACATTGATCACAGTAATTGTACACTGTAACAATAGATGTCTCTCCTATCCTAATATTACTTGCAAATGTTATTGTGATGGGGGTCTGTGCTCATATCGGTCGGGTATTGTCATGTTCTAATGAGATTTCGAGACGTGATCGGAAGATATATTGACGAATGCTGTGTGATAATGGCCCAGGTATTGATCTAAGCCGATCACAATGGTCTCTGGATTCAAATTGTTAAGACAGCTTTCTCGTGTGTGTCATATTGAGTGTTTGTCATATATTATTGCGACAATTCATTCCACGTAACATAATATTAGGTTCGGAAATTAGCAATTAGGTTGCATGCAATAGTATTTCAAATATCAGTAACGACTTTTCAAATAATATATTTGATATTCAGTTTTATTGCTGTTAGGACAAACAGACACTTTTATAATTGATTTATTGTAAGAATGTATAGATTTGGATACCTCTTATTGCGACGGAAAGAAAGCCAGCCAATATGTTAATAAATTCTTTTAATTACAGAACACATTAAACTTTATGATAGCATAATACAATATTTTTTTTATGTGTAAATTTATACAAACTAATTTTTCAAATTCAAAATTCTCGTACTCCATTCCATCACTCGACTTGGGCAAAATATTCAAATAAGTCAAGTCTTATAAGATTACTTTTTAAAGGGAACATCTAAGTGCTCGTCCCGAATTATCATAAAGCCAATGAACTTTTGCCGAGAGTAAGTTTGAGTAATATTTGAAAAGTTATTACGAAATTCTAGTTAAGGTTTTCTAAGATGAAGACGAGGACGTATCAAGGACATAACCTTTAAGTTTTAAATGTTTCTCTTTAATTTTAGTATGATTTACATTAGTTGTTTTCGTAGTTTAATAAAGAATTTCATATTTAAAAACTTGGGAATATAATAAATGATTTACTCATTAAAGGTTCTACGAGTACTGAGATATTTTAGGTACAATATCGTAGGTGTATCCATCGTGATGTGTAAATTAAACACTTGTATGTAATGTTAATGTAATTCTTAGTTTTTATTATTTCTCTATCTAAATTTATTCACTTCAAAGCGTATATATTACCAACATAATAATTGCTATATTTTTTTTGTTCAACAAGTAATACATACTAGTAAGGTACATGTAAGTTTACTATAGATAGGTCTATATAATATCTTCATACATACATACATTGTTAGATCATTATTTAAAGAATCTCTTATGGGAGAGTTTTAACAGCAATAACAATCTTATGTACTAAGTTATACATGCCTATACTTATTTAGGGACGTATTTTCCTATAATTCCGGCAGTTGACCATTCCTTCAATCTCCAACTTAGGGTCTCTAAGCTGCGACTCTTATCTACCCTAAGTTGAAGCTTTCCCTTTGAAAAAGTAATGGGATTTCCTGAACTCGATAAATCACTCGGTATTACGACATATCTAGAACTTGAAGCGATACACGAACAGTGAGTTATTTCTATCTGAATTTCACTTACTCTATTTGCCTGACTCGTTTTGTTAGGAAAATATGTGCATTCAAGCTCTATATAATTATAGTTTTAAGAGATTCGCGATTTATACTCATGATTAATAACTAACGGGACTTATCGCGTATGTTTTTATATAGTAAAGTTACCTATATTAACCCGACGTTTCGGCTACGTTGCAGCATCCATGGTCACCTGCAGACTGACGATATAATTATTCATTTTGGTTACATAGCTATAGTTTAGTTTACATACTTTGAATGGTTGAAATAATAACAAAGGCAGACTTTCTCAAATGTAAAAAATATAGAGTATAAATAAAGATCCCGTTAAAATAATATTATCTTTTTGGGCATCTTTAATATTAGGGTTACACAGCCATAATTTACATCTAATCTTTAGTGACTTACAGCATGTTAGGAGTGAAACAGAATACAATGTATTACTTACATAACACAAACAACATATGTATATATATTCATGTTCTTCAATCCATTTTGGGATGGACAGAACCTCGTAGTCGTGATATTTTCTTGATCACTTAAAGCATTTTTATGACGTATAATTTTTATTTCTTTTATAATATGTTTCTATATAAATATTGTTTGTTTTAGTGTTACAAGACAGAATTTCCCAAGGTAAATATGCTCAAAGTTGCAGCAATTGCCATGAAACGTATTCCTTTGAAAGTTTTGACTTCAGTTGTTTACAAAGGGTTTTTGGGGTTGGAAGATTCTACAACAAGCTACAGTGGAAACCAGTAATAAAAGTATATCTATCTAAAAATAAGTTTCAAAGATTTTTGAACAGCTTGCTAGTTAAACGAAGAAATATGAAGGTTTACTATTATGTCTCTGCATTGACATGGATAGGTTTTAGCTTACATCTTTACAACATCCGCCCGGAGTGGGATTAAAAGATGTAGAATGAATGTATTCTACATCTTTTAATCCCACTCCGGGTGGACAGCACCTCGAATAAATACAATTTTCTTGTCAACTTTTACCATTTATATAAGGATCACGAACGCATTATAATAACGCATTGTTAACAGGTTCCCAATCCACGCAATACTTTTAATGACTATCCATTAAGTTCTAATTCTACATACAACTTTACCCTTCTACCACTAGCAGTTACATTTCGGTCGCAAACCGATCGGAAACGTCCTCCGTGTTTGTCCAAACAAAATATGCAAAGTGGCACTGGAACACGCGCGATATGCCCCCAGCTAATTATGTGGGCGCACGGTGTACCGTCCTACATAGGAGGCTAATAAAATGCAAAAGAATATCTCCCACGACCTAGTTCGAGAAAAGTGCCGACGAAGGGTTCAAGTCGCTCGCGAGGCTAGATCTTTTAGGCTTTATTATGAAATACCTAGATAAAATACATTTTGTTAAGGTAAATTTTTAGGTAAGGCTTTCTCATGATGTACCTATGTCTAATATTTGAACTACGAGATTGTGAGTATTTATTAATGTGACAATGAACAAGTAGACCTAATGTGCGATTAGTCTGTTTGTGTTCACGAGTAAATTTATTGTGTGTGCAATCAAGAATAAATAAATAATTATAAATGATGACATAGTGTAACGCTCATCTTTATTATAAACAATTTTGTGGAACTGTGGCTAGAATTGAACTTTGAATGCACAAAAAACATAAATATAGACGATGTTGGTGTTTATTCTGTAATAACAAATAGCAACATAAGCCATGCCGACTTCTAAGCTTATGCTAGTCAGCTTATTGAAAACAAATACGATAGGTTTACGAATGACACTTACTTTCTTGTATGCTTTTTTATTATTCAATAAAATAATGTAAATAAGGTAAAATACTGGCAAGAAATTTAATATTCAATCCTTTAACTTAGCGGAGGTCAAATACAACCGTGACATCCTCAGAAAAAACATAATTAAAATATCACTGAGCATTCTTATCACCATAATCTTCGTAGTTTAACACCTATACTCGAATATCACATTACCGGATGACACTGTTATTTATTGTTTGTAAAACGAGACTCCATCAGTGTAGGTCCTTGTTATCTCCCCTAAACGCGATTTATTCTACTCAAAAGATGTTAAAGTTATTTCAATAAATCAGTAACGCGTGTCGAATTTCACTACTAACGCCCTCCTTCCTTTGATTACGCATTTTTCGAAGCTTAGCTCGGACCCTTGCCCGGCTAAGGGTTGAGGAAAGAATTTTAATCCCATTGGCTTATTTTGAAACACGTTTCTTAAATATTTGAGAACTACTCTGCTTCTTTGTGTTGTGTTCTATGTAGTTACGAGAATTAGATCTGTGTTTGTATAAAATTATAGTGTTCTTTGTTTTTTTTGGAATAGAATAAGTATTTCAGTGTAATAATTTTGAGAGATTCGCGATTTTTGTCCATTGCAAGAAAGCAGGACCTAAATTTTATAAATAAAGTGTATTTTGTTACTTGACGTTCCGGCCATGTTGCAGCTCATAGTAAGGGGTAACTATGTAGTAAGTCCGAGTAGGTAGCTAAAAATATAATAAGAAAACCAATAGTGTAGTAATTTTAGTGGGTTTGGCATCTACTTAGTTTTTAAATAAATGATGAAGGATAACATAATCTTCTCCTATATTACAATAATACAAGATTAACCAATTGTATTAATTTTACAATAAACGTTCCTTTTCATAACTAACCTTTACATAACAGCATTAAAATTAGCAGTTTATACGCTTCGGCGCAGAATTTCTTATTTCTTAATCCCATTAGTTCTATTTGAATAGGTAACCTTTTCGTTTCTCCGCCTATATAGAGTTTAGTCACTTCCTTGCCCACACACAAAGCTTTAATCTTACTCAACTTTTAACAAAGATTTACAATGATTTCCCCATAAGGCATTAATAAGATTCAGAGATTGGAATCAAAAATTAATCTTTTACTATTAATAACAGTTTTAAGTATGGGGGCGGGTGATTGATAAACAATAGTAGGTAAGGAAAGAAGCGTGGGAGGGAATAAATACGGAAATGGGATGCGCTTTGGAGAAACGGCTTATTATTAGGTTCCTTGTTAGCTAGAACATTGGATTCTCACAGATTTATCTCATAATGCATTTAAGTTGTACATATTTTTGAGATAACTTATTATGCTCATATTATTTATCCATCCTTCTTCCCGGCATGTCATAGGAGGCGACGAAGAGACTATTGGGCGATGGGCTAGCAACCTGTCACCAATGTGTCATTATGACATCACAATCTCAATATTCATGCTTAAAAGTGACCTAGGAGATATTATATGTGAATGTATTCATATTTATCAAATTATCACTTTTAAAAATATTCATAATTTAAAATAGAAATTGAGACGATCTACGACTCAAATGTACCCTTAATATAATAGCTGGTAATTATATAAACAGAAACTAGTGAAGTTACTTAGATAATTGTATTCAGCATCATCCGTCATTGCTATAAGAAGGAACCGTAATAAAAAATATAATTACTAGACGATCATTCTTTTGTTCTCATTACGCGTTGCCATACCAACTGAAATTTTCGCAGACGAAAAAAGAGATTAAAATTTATAATTCCTAGCGCTTGTTTTTCATTAATCTTCGAGAAAGCCCCGACGTTTCATTTCTGAAACAAAAAGAAATATGTTCCCCGAGGAAACGTCATCGTATCACTGCACTGCGAACAGCGAACCAGTATGATCATTTCTTGGATACGGTTTAAAAATTGCAGCTACATGCGCCGAGGCAGTGGCTGGATGGGTTAGATGGGCCCACGTGATAGAAAAATACATTTAAATGACCAAGCGTTTTAACGAGTAAGTACCAAAATTAAGTTTGATCACTAAACTTACATAAATATCTTCAAACCTCTACGCAGGGACAGGCAGAGACTATTTTTCGCCACCTTGAACGATCTACCTTGACATTTACTTGCTTCAATCACTGCCATTAACCTTCTCTATAATAAATCTTTAATAATTTCAATTATTGCTATTAACTTGTAGTATGCACAACTGTGTAACAGAAATCATCTACAACATTTTTAATTAATGCATGTTCAGCTACTGCCAATATTAATTGATTACTGCGATTTACTCTCTTAGAGCGTAGACAAATCATCATAATACGTATAGTTTATGTGAGATCATAGTCATTGTGCACTCCACGTTAACTCATCTTCTCCCTAATAATACCATTATCATTGCATTTCATACCATACCTTTCAACAACAGTTTCGACTAAACTTTAAAGGCTGCATCTAAAGTGCACTTTCCACTACCGTTGCGTCCTAACCGTAATGAGTACCTGTCAGTCGCGCGTGTGGGCGCTCCTTGCAGGCTCTAAGTCAAATGCAAACATTTGCCCTCACCGGGGTAATTGTTTAAAATTGAGGCTAACCATGTGGCTTCGACTCTTGACCGCCATGGCAGCCTCATGAACGTCACGTCAACGTCCTACTTTTTGTAGCTCCGATTATCGGGCCGATTTGGCTACCGATTCTTTTTTACGTATATAAGTAGTACATACATATGAATTACGCTAGTGTACTTACAAAAAAGTAAGCGGAGGTCATAAATCCCCATTTGTCTCGACAATGAGGAACTATTTTCGATTCATACACATTCTAACACTTATTTTATTAATATTAATATCAACAACACAGTTCTTTATTCCACTTCGTATAAAGTATAAATAAAGAGATGGAATACTTTGTTATAAGAATAGTTGATATTATTGATAATTTTTTGGACAAACGATAAAGATACAGCTTTAATTATATTTGACGGTGTTTTTTATGACGTGTTTGTTATACTATTGCAATTAGTACGCTTTATTTTCCATCTTCAAAACGTCTGTTACCGATTATCGGTCGTAGCCGGGCTCCCATAAAGTAGTATGCATAAAGGTTTGGTTCCCTTTTAGAAACGGTAATCAGGTTGATTAAACTAACGATGTTAATTAGATTGTTGGTAGATCTCATGGAATGGTTAATGAGCAAATATTTTCGTGACGGAGTTTTGAAGAAGTATTACCACGATGTTTAAGTATGTCACAAAGGATGCATTAAGATAAACATACATTATTTGGTTACAGTTAAAAAGTACGTTTTGGTGTAAAACTCTCATTAAACTTATCTTCTTTAACCAAGATGTACAAAATACCAAACGTTGTAGTATGTAATATAATTGTTTCATAGACCTTATTAGGACAGGTAAGTGAAGATATTGCAAATAATAAACACTCACACTGAAAAATATATCTGATAGTACTCTTTACACCTGAAAGAATATACGCCTTTACATAGTTATATCATTCCAATCGATTATGTTCATACGTACGCACACATCATTATGTTATGGTCTGAAAACTTCAGCCAATAAAACTTTGCATAGCCTCTATCTGAAGCTATCGAACATTTTACGACACTCTTGCCCTGAAATCTCATAAAAGGCTGCATAAAATAGAATGATCAAGCAATTCCAAGACGTTTATTTGAGCAGATAAACAGTTCTCAACAGCAGTTGTTCCACACGTATGCACGTTCAAGAGTACTTACTCAATGATGGATCTTTTGTTTTATTTACTTTGTACTTAGTTTGCCTCTGGAGTGTGTGCACAGCTCGCAGCTTAAAAGTCTTAGATGGTGTAGTGTTTACTTTAGCAGAGATTTCGGTGATATTTACTATCATGATGATTATAAAGAACGTTGATTAAAAATAGCTCTACATAAGTTTACAACTCTTCATATGTGAGATCTCTGATTTATGATATAATAATTACGTTATTACGGTCTTTGGTATAAAATGGCGTATAAAACGTCCTATTTGGATAGTATAGAGGCACACAATAGCGGAACTCAACGAACCGTTGCGACCCATAAAGGCTATTGTTCTTACCCTGTCAAATGTATCGATTAGGAAACTCGCCACTGTAATAAACAGCCACACAAGAAAAAACTAATGAAAAACATGCAAATCCATTATTAATGTAAACAGTTAGCGCGGAATAATGGTGACAGATCATAAATTAAAGGCAGCCCCACGTTATAGTTTATTCCGGGAGTTTCAGCGACTCTTGCAATCATAAATCCAATAGTTAATAACGAGTTACACAAAACGAACAATGAAGAAGCTCTTCGCAAACAGCATTGGCTATCGGCTTGTAAATAAACAACGCTACCTCGGCCCATATTTCATGCGAGATTCTAATTATTGTTGCGCCCAGTCTGAATCAATTTGGTCTGCCGCAAGCTGAATTCGCTACTCATTCCTCTAACAAAATGGATTAACGCGGCCCCGACGCACTATCTCTCAATCTAAATTGCGCATTCACCACTGTTATGACATTTAGTGTTTCTCTTTTTGCGAAGCTGTACTGTCGCGCAAGACGTATGGCTTATTTAAGTCGGGCTTGCAGTATATGGAATTGTTGCGGTCGGGCGACGACCCCAGGGTAACAATTTGTGTAAGAGCAACTGGTCTACGAGGAACTTCTCTAACAATGTTACGTCCCCAACTTATCCTCGGGCGTGGAGTGTCCCTACACCCGACGGATTAGTTTAACTATAAATTGTACGTACAATATCCTAATAAAGTTTTTGGTTGCCAACTCATTGCGGCGAGAGTGCGGTGTCATAACTAGCTAATTTTCAGTATCCAGCGAAATAACAAAAGTTTTGATTACAGCTCTAACGCAATTATAATACAATATATGATTCAGTAATAGAAAATTAAATGCAAATTGATGATAACAAGTTTGATCGTAACAAAGATATAAATATTTTACTCAATTTTAATTTCAATTTGATATTTCGAAGATCAAATGTTTATATGAACAACTTTTGTATTACACTGCAGGGGACACATTTATCAAATCCTATTTAGCAGCTTCCTTTTTAGTAATAATTGGAACATATCGAATCTCATGAACAATAAACAATAAACTGATACATCTAACTCTATGGGCGTCTAATGATGTATCAATGAAAGAATGCTGACTGACATTCCCAATTTAGACGACAGGTGGCGTTTCTCAGAACAAACTGTTTTCTATCGCTGTTACCCTCACTTCAATGGAATACCCTGGGGGCGACTGCAAGCCATCTTAATAGAGTTAGAGACGAACTGCGGACAGTCTCAGGGGGAACAATACTCCCCTAAGTTTCCTTTATATCTAAAAAAGAAGTATAGACGTCGATAAAATATAATATAGAAGTTTTTGTGGCAATATCAGTCAGTATTCTTAAAAACTGTTTGGGAAAAGCGTAAAGCTAAGGTGATGGGTGTCACTCAATATTTGACACTAAATTATTCGTGTATATTATGTATTCCAGCTTATGAATATTTTACAACTTCATTTGCATTAGTTTTACAGGAATGTGTGAACATAAAAAGTTAGGAAAATAAACTTAAATGCGTTTCACAACTTGTGTATACACTTCCTTTTTTATTGTGGCGAGGTAGTCAGAGGCTTGAGTGCCTATCTCCAAAATTTCGAAGGTATGTTAGGTATGCGTCGCTCGAAGCCTGCGTTTTACTATGTAGATAGACACGCACCCAACGTGATAGGTAGAGAACCGTAGCACCGTATATAGGTACTGGCTATATCCTATAGGCTAGGCAGGTTTCCTCACGATGTTTTTTCTCATCGTGAAAATAAAGTCATTATTTGTATGTTCCATAAAGCATAAATGGCAGCAATAACTGACAGTTTTTATATTACAATTACACTAAAATCGTAAATGTATGTATTTATCCCAGAGTTTTCAATAACTATAAACCTCTATATGACCAATTATATATAATTACTGCCAACCAAAACAATCATAAAACTGTCGCATAAAGCCGCATAATTCTATATTATGAACTAACAATTAAATAATGCAAGTCCTGGAATGTAATTATTAATATGGGAATACCAATTCGGCGTTATTAAGCCAAATCAACACGTGGCCACGTCATAAATATTCACATTATTGCGTTTCAACCCTAATGCGTATTCGATTTTTTCTACTGCCCGATGTGCATTTCGATATAAAAAGGGGATTTGGGCGTAACATATCGGCTGTAAGCAGTGGGGTGACGAACCAATATTGCCTCTTGTTTGCCATTATTCGGCACTATGTGGGCGAATTCGGTTAAAAGTAGATCCTGGTGGCTATAAATATTTAACGATTCAGGTCGTAATATTTTGTTGAAATTCAGATTACCTGTTTTTTAATTTGAACCCTATGGTAATCTGGAAAGTAAATAGAGTCTTAGTACCCATTTTTCTCGTAGCTTGTCATATGAGTTCATTAATTTTTTTGGCAATAGGTTAGCAATCTGTCACCATTGTTCTTCAGCCATAAAACTACTAAGTTACCTGATTAGAACCATTTATGGTCTATGTACCTTAGACTTGTTATAAGGATGGATGTATACAAAGATTTGCAATATAAAATCAGTTACTAATGTGTAGTATGCGGAAACAGCCTTTTAATGTTAAATTATTTTGGATATTGGGAAGCCAAAAAGCCCGTTTGATTATTCGCTGCATGCTCATCCCTCGTGTGTCGAATGTCCCCTACTAATGGTGACTCCACACTGCACGGCGCATCTAAAGCCGGGATTATTTGAGCAACAAATTATAGGGAATCTGTTAGAGAATAGCGCGTGTCAGTCAATAAATCAATCACGGGATTTATTTCCGAAGGCGACGAAATGAAATGGGTGAGATCGCCCATCTGTTTCAGGCCAGTGTTTGGTCTACTAGTCCAGTTACGCCCCGATTGGCTGAAATTAATGAATTCGGCTCATTCGAAACTTTGGATGAAGCGTCGTTTAACTTTTGTTCGTTCACACCTGCTTTGTCAATTTGTATGCGGCGAAATGGGATGGTGAATAATTTCAGCTGTGTATTGTTAGTTAGTTACGCTTAAATTGCTCGTTAAAGGGAATATAATAACATGGTTAGCAACAAAGTTACAGTATTATAAATACATACATAGGGAAAGAGGTGTAACGTATGTATATACATAGATGAAAGAGACCGCCAAATATGACGATTACTATAATGACTTTATAAAGGCCGATCATTTGTTAAGGGATAGAACTTTATTGCAGATCTCTGCAACGTTAATGGAAGGATGGTTACGTGGGGGGCAACCTCAAGTTCTAAGACAGTCAGATAGAAGCCATATTAAAAAAGGGTGACGTTAGGAGTACCTATTACCGGCGAGTGTGTATGAGGAGGTGTATGAGTGTCAATGAAGCGAAAGTGCTTTGTGTATTGGGACAAATGGGGATCCGTGATCTCTGCCTACACCTATACAAAAAAATGGGCGTTATCTTTATGTATGTATGTAGAATAACTAACATTTAAAAGTGATATAAACCGCAAGCTTCACAGCAATACACACCATAGCCTAAAAGCACTCACACTAAGCGTTTCAAGCAATCCCTCGAAGTGAAGAGGATCATTATTTACGAATGAAAAAATGAATCCTTTCAACTGTAAACGAACACTTTTTCAGTTCATTCGGCAGAACAATTTATTCTCTTGACAGTGCGTCGACGAGGACGTCAGTTATTTTTCAACAAATTATATTTTCGAGTTAGGGAAAAACAAGGAGCTTTGTGTTGCGGATGCGGCGCGATTCTATTAACCGTCCTTGACATTGTGACAATTTTTATTGTAATTTATGTTATAGAGAACTTATGACTAAGTGCCTCGTGAAAACTATTATTCTATTCAGCACTAAGTAGGCCTAATTTAAGTGGACAACATTTATTAGAATCTTGATTAATTGAATATTTGTATTATTTTAATATTACTTTTGATTTAAGTTTAGTATACTTAGATAACATAATCAAATCGCCGAACTGTACGTATAGATTCATTAACTCAACATACCACTTTTTACTAGGTTTTAATAAAAAAACTTTTACAGACTCAACAAGGATTCGTCTCTTTTTTTTCTTACAATAAATTTTACGTCTTCAAATAGCAGAACCAACCAACATACACAACCTACCCGCCTTCATAGCTAAACACGTAAGCGAAGGTAATCCGGGAGGGAATGAGCCGGCTTGATTAATGAATGCCCGCAATAACAAATGTCACGTGCTTCTGGCGATGACTCCACATAATTCCACTAATAGAAAGCCGTCATCTGACCTATTGCACGGGCGGATTGTGACGGATACTATATGTGCAACGTCAGCAAGAAATTGTAGCTGTAATGAAATACGTGTAGTAGTTTCCTTTGTTTAAATGTATATTGTTGTGTATATATTTAAAGTACACTCCTAGTGTTTTACAAGAAGAGAAAGAGAGAATACGGATTGAAATATTTTGTCTAATTCTCGTAAATCGTAATAATATGTAGGGATGATAGATTATTATGCATAGATGCTCATTGTATCAATCTATGTTTTAAGTATCTTCCTATATATTGGTTTGTTTGAGTAAAGTGACAGATTCTGTCAAGTATCAGATATCAGTACCTTAATAATTTATCCCTAAATGTCTTATTACTCATAATAACCGAGTGACTCCTGACTCGACAGATGAACATCACCAAGCCTCCATTTAGCAACGTGACAAATTGTGATAAATGCCAACATTTGGCACCTTTACAAAGAAAGGGTGGTTATTAACCGTGAAACAGTTGTGGTCTGGTACATCGAACGGAACGTGATTTGTTGGAATACTACCCCACGAATCTATGTCATTGTATTTTGCACATAATAGAGTTTGACGCACTAGTTTGAGTCATTTTATTTTGTCTGGGAGTTCACGCCTTTTGAATAATATATTAAATATCAGAAGATCTGGAATCTCGATGGAATCTGGATACAACATATATTAATATGATCATTTCATATCGCTTTTATATAATTAACCTTAATAAACTATCCAACAAATTTAATTGTAACTACTGTTCAATCTAATATAAATTCTCGATCATTCCCGACTAATATAAGCCTAAATTTATTCCTAAGTAACTAAATAGTATCCTCAAAACCGTTAAAATCAACAAGCCTCATTTGTCACATAAAGAGCCGGGACGCCGAGCCCAGAAATAACATATGAATCTAATAACTTGTTCGAAATTCACTTCGGGCTTACAATAATTCGCTCGTAATTTTAGCTGGGAGCAGCGTTTGAGACGCGCCATTAAATTGTAAAATTACAATCCAGTCCTTTCATAAACAAATGTCAGAATGTCCTACTCAGCATAACATCTTACGACGCAGATTATTTTAATGAGACAATTTAGCTAGTCACATACGATTATGGCTGAGATATTGAGTGAGAAAATACCGCAAATTCGATCTTTATGGACTTTAATGGGGGCCTTCTGGTTATAAATTGTGTATTTCATAGAGTGCGTTAGACATCTTCTGTAGGACTCAGTTAAATTTAATGATGCGGTCCTGACTTAGGATCAATGTATGTGATTGCAATTATACAATATTCATGTTATAGGTTTATGTCGAAACATACAATGTTTGTTACTATTTGTATTTTTATCTTGAGATTAGGGAATAATAACATTTGCAAGATCTCTACATTTGCATCAAGTGCACTTTAAGCTATATTAAAACAGGGTAGAAAGTAAATTAACATTTTAATAATCACTTGATTCTTTTCACCCCTTGCGTAGTATAAGATGAAAGCTTAGAGACTTTGCGTTGATTAGCATTTTGCATTTAAAGATTACTGCAATGATACAACACTAATGCTGTTGAGGGTGTGCGTAATGGACACGCCAGAAATGGATTGATGGGAATTTTATTTAGTTAAGACTAAAGACGAGGTCGTACAAAAAATATTTTGATTTTATATCACATACAATGGGAATTATTTTTGTTTTTGTTTATTTTCATGATGAGTAGGTAAGTACCCATATTAGTATTATCTTCGCATTTCCATTCCAATGAGATACATGTTTCCATATTTTATTTTTATAAATTAGAGTCAACAATTTCAAAAGTTCAATGGCTACGTTAAACCAAAAAAGAAAGTTGGCTCGATTTCTTTAACGGTCGTAAAGCCACTTTGAAACGTTACATACAACATTCGCCCTTTAATGTCATTCATTAGTTTCTTTTTCCTATAAAAATCTTTTATAAAGCTCGGGCCTACGACAGCGTAGAGAATTTTAATCGCGTGTCAATGACTGACTGCATCTGTGGCTAGATTTATTTCAATTTCCTTACACTTCAAACTTCCGTTGCCCGACTCATAAATTTGGGTGATAAAAAAATTAACGACCTTTCTTTTTCTGGAGTGCTATTCCCAAAACAAACGCGGGTAATGGGTTGTACATCAGCGTAAAAGGAGAATGTGTTATTGGATTGGATTTTACATGCTTTTGACGCTAGCCAGACATAAGAGCTTAATCGTGTTTCTATAAAAGTTTAATGTTTATGTTATATGTATATTTTTTAAATTTGGTGTTGCATTGTCATGAAAATATACTTTTAGGATTTTAAATACTTAAAGCAAAACAAAGTTTACATGCTTAGTAATATCCAATCTGTAGGCGTGATACGAGTAAGAATAACAAGTTTAAAGAAAATAAAGTGTTTGGATGCATTGTAACCTCAAATAATTTATAGATAATTTTATAATTGTATACAACATGTATGTTGAAATGAAAGTATTCTAGAATATACAATGTATTCATTTTATTCTAAAGTAATTCCGATTTCATTTGAGTAGAATCCTAAGGACATAATGTACACATAATATTTAATATAGTAGCAGTAGTTTAATATAGTAGCAGACTACATAATAAAGAAAACTACAAAAGCATCTGTCTGGAGATTTCTTTTGAATCCACTATCAGAAATCTTTCGACTCAACTATTAACACACAAGGTGACATTTAAAGAACAAAGTGAAACATGTGCTACCAATTAAAGCTATTTTTTACTCAAAAGGATAGATAACAAATGAATAATGATCTGTGGAGAGTGTTTTACGACTGAATGCCACTTGAACATGTGATGGCATTGTGAATAATCAAGTTCATTTTTTGTTATCATTCTGTATGATGAGGGAGACGTTTTTTTTTGTTTTCAGCTTATCAGTTTGAAACGTTAGCTAGTTAGGAGTGAATGTTCCAATGTGTGTGCCTTTTGATGCAAAAAGAATTGGTATTAACCCTTGCCTTGCCCTTGTCATAGGGCTAGAAAAAAAGTTAATTACAAGAAATATTACTTATTGTTAACAAATACTAATCAAATTCTGACTTTCTTCTGTCTTTGTGACAACTGACAAGGGAAGAGTTACTTTTAATTTGTCAACGCAATACCAATGTGACGGTGCGTAAGTTAAGCCAGAGAGATTGAGATTGTGAAAATCGTTCAATGTGTCGATCGATACCTAGTCTCTGAATATCCTTAGTAACGCTAGTTACTGCAAAAATATACTTTCCCCGTTTTGAAAAAAACGGCAGTTGCTTCCATTATTTCCGAATCCCGGCCCAACAAGTGCTGCATCAGTATAATAAAGCTGCTCGACAGATTTATCTGAAGAAAAGCTACGCAGACAAATTAAGATTCCATGTCAGCAATAACTTAATCACAACAATATCCCTTTCACAAACGTCACCGTCGAAGAGGGATATTGCAATCAACATTTGCATAAACAACTAGTTCTCGACTGGCTCAATTAAAATTAAAATTAATCGGCTGCCATGAAGCTGTGACGGGGCTTGAGAACATCATTCTCAGTTATATTTGCATTCGGCACTAAAAGAAAGAAATTGAAGGTTAGTTTTACGTCTCAAAGCGCGGACTGCGTTTTTTAATTAGTTTATTCAAATAATAGTATCTATTGTCAGAGATTAATACTGTAGAATGAATGATACAGAAATTGTAGTTTAAAAAAATATTAAAAGTAACCTCTAGTGGAGTTCATGGTGTGTGTGATTATAACTGAGTGAAATATGATTATAACTTTATGTATCCATCCAAAAGATAAAAACAAAGATTACTATAGTTATTACTAGCAAATCACATATCTTCCTCCTTCGAAAAAATATTTAGACATACTAAATGGCAACTAAAAAGTATTTTATCTAAGTACGTATAGTTTAATTGTATTAGTCATAATTTTAGCCAGAGGGCTTTAGAGTAAAAATGTGCGTCTCTGGAGGCATCCATTGTTCGTTCCAAATTGGCAGAGTAGGATGGATGTTCCGTCAATTTTTCCTAGTAAATCGTTCAATCTTGTACGAAATTCATGGGGTGTAGCATCGCGCAGAATGATAAATAAGTTAGAGGCTTCCCCAAATATTCTCATTTAGGACGTGACTTGTTTTGCCAAGACCCTTGATGTGTGTATCAGAATGTATGGAAATAACAAAGGTTATCTATCATATTGTTTTATCCCATGATAAATGAGCTTGCATTATTTACTTTGAAGGCTTTTGGTTGATAAATGATTTTTTGTCTAGCTCTTCCCTATGCTTTTACGTGTTGGCTTGATACGTATGAATCGTCACATTCTTTTGGCGTATTGCTTGGGGCCAGGGAAACGAACAGGAAATGCTGGCTTGCATCCGCTTTCTAAAAGATGGAAGACATCGCTGACACGACTGTCGCTATCCAAAGGAATGTCTCCCTCGTGAACGAAAACAGATTCTTATATCAATTTAAAGCTAAATCATATTCTCTTAATAATATATCGGTATATTTATTTAGAAAAGTAATGACTGTTTACAAGAAAGACGTAACTATAGTGAAATAAACTGAAATATGATTGCAAAGTTGTGTCGAAATTTTTAAATCCTATTCTTATAGATATAAGGTGTTCATTATAAATATTATATTATTGATATGCCATATAATTTTGTATTTAAGTTTGGGGAACATTTACTCGTATACAGGGTGGCGCATTCAAAACGGTCAGTATGGGAAAGTCTGAAACTATAAGAGATACGAAGATTTGTTCTTAGGAACCATGTCACCGATTTTGATAAAAATAAAAACTGCATTCATACTTTCTTTGAAAAAACAACTGTATCCAGTACGGGAATCGAACCCGGTAGCTTTGAAAAAATAAATTGGCCCTTTTCACTTTTTCTTTTTAAATATCGATTGTGTAGGACTTAAGCTGTAAATGTCTCTATGAAACATAGTGTCGAAAATGAATAAAATGCATTGTTTTGGCATACTTTAGTTTATCATAGTAGTTTACATACACCGTAACAATATTCAACAGACATGTAAAATTGTCACTATTGCTGTTTATGTTTTGTACCTCCCTACTTGTTACATACACCATATCATGTATCATTAGCATTACATTAATCCTTAAAGGAGGTTTTGTTATCTACAGTAATAAAAAACTAACAATCTATTAAAGAAAAGTCTACTTAAAGTGACGTGTTAAACCATATTAGAAAATTTCTTGTGGGATTACGTTAAGGATGAATTTTACAAAACAAGCTATGACACCGTTGAAGATCTAAACGTAGCAATAAAATCAATTGTAACGCAAATTCACCACATGAAAATACAAAATTCAATAGTAAGATCGTTACCTAAACGTGTTGAATATTGTATTGAAAACAACGGTGGTCACTTAGAAAACCTACTATGATAAACTAAAGTATGCCAAAACGATGCATTTTATTCATTTTCGACACCATGTTTCATAGAGACATTTACAGCTTAAGACCTACACAATCGATATTTAAAAAGAAAAAGTGAAAAGGGCCAATTTATTTTTTCAAAGCTACCGGGTTCGATTCCCGTACTGGATACAGTTGTTTTTTCAAAGAAAATATGAATGCAGTTTTTATTTTTATCAAAATCGGTGACATGGTTCCTAAGAACAAATCTTCGTATCTCTTATAGTTTCAGACTTTCCCATACTGACCGTTTTGAATGCGCCACCCTGTATATTCCAGAGCAAAATTTAGAAGTGGATAAAAAGTAAGCTACAGTAAAATCACCGAACCAAAAGCTCATGCAATGCAATCTATTTAAATGATTTTCTCATTTGTTCAAGTTTGTACATTGAAGCTTGGTCGTCAAGTTACAGAGGAAAAAACAGTAGCGTATTAATCTAAGATTCGTCACAGTCCTTTGTCAGGCCGAATTAATTTCAGGTGTCAGGTCAAACGTTGAGTTTTGATTACACAGAGATCATCAGTCACTGTCGAATAATAATGACGTGTAGTCCGTTGATTTTGCATTTACCCCAAGGCATAAATCAAAGGAAATTATTTACTCACGTCTTCGCAATTACGTTGCAAATGTATGATGCGTGCGGCAAAACGATTTTCTAGGTAAAGTCATTATTTGTAACGGGATGCGTTAATTGCGAAAAATGTTAGGAATGCTAGCTAATAAGTGGTAATCAGCCCTTAAAGAATGTTAGCGTTTGCTACTCTTGAATGACTTTCGTTATTTTCACATGGTTACTTAAATTTTTGCTTTAAATATTTCTCACGATTCACTTTTTACTTAATCGTCTATTAATTGTTTAATATTTATAAATACTGTGTTCAGAAAATTACGTATAAAAATATGATTACAATGTATGCTTCTTTTTACGCCTTCATATAGTTTAAATTCAAGCTTTACCATGTACCATACAACTTAAACCATATTATATTACACGTTATCACTATACATTCAAACGTTTGCTTTAAAATTTGCTGGATATCACTAAGATCTCGCAATAATCTGCAACGTGAAAATAATGCTAAATAGCTGCCGTTATTTCCGGAAAGTCAAAACAGGCCATTAGACAATGTGCTAACAACCTATCATTAATATTTTTACGACATCATAACCCTAAATATTCCTGCTAAAAAGTGACCTAGGAGTATATTATCTCTGTGTGTGTGATATCTGCACACTCTGAAAGGTTTTAACGGGTAATGTTATTAAGGTATAATCTAAAAGTTTTGCATCCAGGCTTATCAAATATTCAATCCACCATCCCATAGCTATCCAAAGCTTAATAGACTCTCATGTACAAAAGTTCTTAATTTAGTCCAACCTAGTTGCAATTTCGTGAACAACAGTTTATACAAAATTCAGCTACTTTACTTTTATGGCTTTTCTTGTTTCTACCGAGTTTCTTTAAACCATCGGAGATAAAAGTTTAGTGCCCATCTTAATTGTTATCCGATCGATGCTTGGGGTCATATCGTGGAGCGATTTAATCATCGAGAAGGTACGGCCACTCCAGGAATTGTGATTAAAATACTTCCATCTTGCAATTTTTGCTACTGATTGGAAGATAGCTTAATAATGATTAATATTCATTTATAACGGGTTATGAACTTCATGTATATGAAGTGTGTGATGATATGAATTAATTTTGTATATGCCTTACATCAAGAAATTATAAGCCGGCCTATACGTACATATTATGACATATGTTTATGGTTTCAAATGTGACTTTTAGCGCATAAGACGAATACATTATAAAATATTTGTAACACAAAGTTTTTTATTTACTCTTAGGAAGGTAATAGAAAAAAAAAAGTTATTTCACTTCATACTTATCAATCTACACTATTAAGACAGTACAACATAAATTCAAGCAGCAAATTTCCAATTCAGATCGTGTGCCCATCATTTCTGCAATCATAACGAAATCCATCAGAATAACAGGGGCACGTCGTGATGTCATCAAGATTGGGACCCTGGGGCCCTTTCAAATCACTACTATTACTAGCTCCTGAGGTAAGGTCCCTCTCAAATTAATTATGATCATGACGAGATCATTACGTAACTTGCAAGACGGGCAACACGGTGCTTCTGAAAGATTTAGATATCAATTAACCTCCACGGTGAGAGGGTATGAGATTTCCCATGGTTTGTTTCATCTTGCACAGGATACGAAACTTATTTTATACGATTTAATTAACTGGTACTTGAATTACTAGGATAAATAAAAGAATTATATAAAAATCAATATGAAGTTAATTTAAAGTAACACTAATTTGCCCAATTTGTATCGTTGGGCCCTATTTTACAAATGAATGGAAAAAAAGACTTGAATCTACGAAAAAGACTTGAATGAGATTGTTTTGAAACATTTTACTAACAAGATTAACTTGTGTCACTTCAATATCTTCGTTTCTTTGGTTTCTGAGATAATAACATGTCCATAAAACTAGAAGAACTTCAGTCACAGGCCATTCCTTTACAACCTCGAAGTTTTTAACACACAAACGCTGTGAAAATGCGCTGTATGTGGCGGCGAGAGTTCCCAACTAAAATTCAGACTGTTGTAAAAGTGCACCGAGGAATGAGGGAATATTTCAGAAAGTATTTCTTAACAAAAATGATGGAAGAAAAAGATAGTAAGTTAAAGTCGAGCCAACTTCACGGATAACTGTCGAAGAGGATAATCTGCGAGTTTCGATCGGCCATCCAGACAAAACCAGACATTCAGAGGGGATTTATGTCTCAACTTTCGCACATTACCCTCCTTATCTGCTGGCTGCTGCAGCGATACTGGCACTTAACCTAAGGTGGCGGTTCGTCTATTCAAAGTTGAAGCTAAGCCAGCTCACTATTTATAGAGGTCGCTCCATGTACCTTGCAAGAGGTTAACATTAACATTACAAGGGACTATAACGAAGAAATAAGTAGACAGTTCCAAAAAGTTTTATAAACTAGTTGTAATTGATATAAATGATTTAGTAAAATTTTATTTAACTCGAATATATGAAAGCCTCTGTGTTTTGTCTATCTGAAAGCTTAGACTGTGCTAATATTTGTAACTCTTGTGCAAACGGAAAATTCAGACTACCTATCATCTTTATATCAAATACTGGTGCTTAGTATGATTTTTGTGTAATATTTCCTGTATGGCATATAGTTAAATCCTCTATTAAACAAATGTATGAGTATTATGAACGTTGCGATGTAATTTACAACTAAATGACATACATTTAAAGTGTTTTGAAGATTGTCCATTGCCAAACAGTTTGATACCCCTAGTTCCTTAAATTCAGTATTTTTTTTATTTACACTCTATCGACCAACATGACTTTAACTACATTTTAAATATAAGATATATGTATGTCTTTTGTTAATAAGTGGATGCAAGGTGACTATAGAATCACTTATTCGGAAATTGCAGACACACTTAAACATCTATCTACCCCGCAAGGGTTACAAGTCGTCAGTATTAGTGTCTTACAAGTACGAAAGGGCAACGCAAAGCTTAGCAAAAACAAACAGCCTGGCATAATCTATTAGAAAACGCAGTTCGGTTCATTTAATTAGAAGGAAGCGTTTATCGGTGTAATAACTTACTACTGGCATTACAGTAAAGGTAATTGCTCCAACCTGTTTATGGATGGCTAATACGTTGCTTAAGCTAATGGGAGCGCATAATTCAAATAATGCGACTTTTATAGGAAAACTAATATTAACATACATATAATTACGTCGATCTATGCCTTTCGTGGTGGACAGAAGCACGGATATGTATTGGTATATGTGTATTTAAATGGGATTAATATTATTTTGCATGCACGCCCTTATATTTCTTTCAGAGTGGATAGATACTTAAAAATATTCAAGTAGATATACTCGTATAAATGAAATGACAACCGCATAACGAAAACAAGACTGAAATCTTTATAGGATAATTAGGGCTTTCAATATATATGAGTATAGTATATATTGTATAGCTCATTTGTTTTAAGTATTTTAATAAGAGCTCAATCTGTTATCGTTAAGTCAATACGATTGATTCTTTTCGCTCAGTTTGTTTAATAACATTGAAAGAAATAAAAGCTTTTACAATGTATAAATCAAAAGAATGTAGCTTCATTAAGGGACTGAGTTAATTCATTTTTTCCGTCAGACTTCAAGCTTGAGAACGAAAGGATTACAGTAAATTTGTTGCTTGCACCTCACTTCAAAAAGATGATTGATGTACTGGCTGCTACACCCTAACATTCAAAGTATACAAAACCATTCAACAATGACCTCTAACCCGGTACTAAATACACGATTGCAGAGGTCAAGGTAAGTTTGAGATGTGACGTTTGTAGTGCATATGGTAGTTAGTAGAGTTTTTATCTGAAATCGCGACACGTTTTTGTCGTCATTTAATCAGGATAACATTGTTTTAGGAGGTCGATGTTGTCGGATTTACGCTTTAAGGAGATGCACGTAATTAAATGTTATTGTATGATGTTTAGTGTAGGTGTGTGAACAAGTCCTGTTTTCGAATTCGTCTTTGTATGTAATGACGCTATTGTTAAGTTTTTTTACGAGATTGTTTGGTATTTTTAAATATATCAAAATTATACATATAATTAATTTGGGGCATTGTTCTTGGGATTCAATATTATGTTTTAGAATTTTGATACATTTTACGAGTATTTGTTATTCATCTTAGACTTAAAACTATTTTAAAGGAGTAAATTATAATGCTAAAATTATTTTTTTTTATTATTAATATTGAGATATAAAACTTACGCATTTTCTAGAAAATTTCAAAGATAAGCATAACTTGAAAAAATAACGTACTATATAAGAAATATAACCTAAACACTACTTACAACTAATCCTTACTTACACTACAGATACATGCCAAAGGGACAACTTCATACGTAGTGGCAATCAATGTCATCCGTCAGGAGAATTCAAAATGCAATCCACTGCACTAAAGCATTCGTAAATCATTTTGTGAAAAGATAAAATTGCCGCTTACCCTGGCCAGTCTAGAAGTAGCCTGTACCGAGAGGTTGTATTTCAATCAATTTGAACAAGGCAGAATACATTTTAGCCGGACTTTATTGTTTTGTTAGAGGAATTGTCTATGTGACGGTTTTAGACTGCGGTATGGAAGCTATTGTTTAATTTTGAAACGATTTGCAACATAGGTGACAGAATCAGAAATAGGAAGAAAAAATCTTCATGATGATCCGTGTTATAAAATATGATTTATTAATAAATTATAGTTATTACGTACATGAAAATAAGATAATATACAATCAGCGGTTATACGTACTTTTAAAGTTCTATAATGTCGACTGACCTCTACGTAATCAACCTTACACCTCACATACATATTAAATGCTTTTCATCAATCTCATATCGTTCAATACAATAATTAAAACAAACGAATGAACCGAAGCATATCTACTCTTACCCATAAGTTGGTATACTATTTTACGCTATTCTAAAAACTAAAATGTGCTAAGTAATTCAAAACGAGTTCTCTTAGTGCATGATTATAGGAATTTCCTAAGCCGTCATTCCTAACATAAGAACATGGGTGCTTATGATTGATTAGCCTAGCTCTTTGATGCGTTCACACTTAGGCGTTAATTTATCACATTGTTAATTATCTTCGTACTTTACTAGTTGGTGTGTAATTAGCTAAGGTTTTTAGTCACATTCCTTGGACCATTATCCTTCAGTACATTGAATATGTTTTTTAATTGTGAACTGTATTGAGTTGAAAGAGATTTTTATAAATCCTTAATAGCACATTACGAACTGTAATGTAACGAATATAAAATATTAGATAATGAAACTTAATAGCCCTCAAACCTTACCAACTTTACTACATAATAAAAACAAATTACATTTAATAATATACTAATGTTAAAATTGATTAGGATTGTCTCACCAAGCTTCTGTTATCCCACAATATTTTACAAGACCTGAATTACATATATGTTTTAGGTACCATATCCCAAAAATACCCTCTCCTTACAAGTACATACCAAATTCACTCTGACCTTTAACATATATTAGCCTTATAGTACTCAGAGTTCATTCAATATTGGGTTAGGCGATGCTCAAACGCTTGAGGAGTATTCGCTACAGTGGTCAGCTGGCAAGGATGGCTAATTAGCAAGGTGACCCCTAAAGCCTCAGGCTTACTTAGTACCTAAGTCTAGAATTCGCTCTTACTAAGATTGAGAGTGCCCGCACTAGACTTAGCCTGATTAGAGCGAATCAGATACTAAATGAGCTCATTGATTTGAGAGCTTATGAGATTGGTACTGAATGTGAGATCGGTGATTTTGAGAGCTATTGGAATTGATCTTTCAAGTTATTTGTGCGTTAATTGATATTAATCAGGTTAAATATAATCAGCGTGTTCGTTATGTTAAAAGTCTGCTATTGTATATTGTACATATTCCTGCTTTCTTTAGTGCATTAATTTTTCATGAGATTTTTTTTTTACTTTCAATAAGTGATATTTAGGATCCTTATGTTCATTAAAAAGAATTACATTTTATTTCTTGGCAAGAGAGTAAGAGTATGTTTGAAGTTTTTTAGTTTACATAATAAAATACAATACTTATTTTAATCTCGTTCAGTCACCAACTAGAGCTAAATCGTAAGTCAAGTCAAGTTAAAACAATATTGTTCTTAGTATAATTAATTATATTATCAATTGGTATATAATCAACATAGTGACAATACAATATTGTTCTCTCTATTAGTAGTTAAAGCAGAGGTGCTGTTAATCCACGCAACAGTGACTATGACTTAGTACGTATTTCGGCAGTGTGGTGATAATTTTGCATGAATTGAATTGCAAATGGAAGCACTCTAGCTTAATCTCGCGACTAACTTTGATATTCAGATAAGTCCACAATAGTAAAGATTGAATATTTGCATTCGTTTATGTCGTATGATTTATGCTATTGCAGATACATATCTTGTTATTTTGAATTAATTTGTATTGTTAAGTGTTTACTGTGATTGGAGATCTTGTAGTGGTTCAATTTACTTATCTTGATGTAAATGTTTCGTTGATTTATTTGCCTTAAAGGTTAGTTCTATGTATCTTTAAAGGTTGTATACATAATGGATATCATAGAGTGAACGTTTTTAAGCACTACGTGATTTATTATAAAATTATCATTTTATTTTATAATATATACATGCACGTCCTATGATTTCAGTGTAATCGGAATCTTGGAGATATATTATCTTCTAGATCACTTTTAATATGATTAATTTACTTAAATAAATAAATATTTGCGTGGCTGAATAACTAAATAAATAAAAAATGTACCCGTCATGACGTCACATTTCGGGCGACTGCAAACATTGGAAATACGGGATTTCAGCCAAAATGGGAGACATCAAAAGAGTCTTTGGCACATGAGAGTGCACGAAAGAAGTAGCGCATTAAGTATTCTCAGTATGTAAAGCTCATCAGGCAACGGTTCTGTCACACAAAGCCACTGGGGCCGAATTCGTGGGTGACGTCACAGCCTCTGACATCCACTGCAATTAGAGACTAGAAATATATATACATTCGCGTCATGTTATCCCTTTCGTGATGAACAGAACTACGGAGATAAGATATTATCTCCTGGCAAAAACCATTAATATTGGGATCTCATATTATGAAACATTGGTGCCAAATTTTAGTTCATCACCCAATAGATTCCATTTACTAGGGAAATATGTATATACAATTTATTCGTTTACTTGGGATATATGTCACAATTTACATTTATAACCGTTGTAATCTGTGAGTATAAAAACTCTCAGTCCTGTTTTGTTTGTAATTTAAGGTAAACATTCAACATTTCTTAGTTGATACTACACACGCGTAGGTATTATAAAATAAAGAATTTAAAGAAAGAATCCATAATGTTAGCAATTATGCATAATATTTATTAATCCTATATTCTTTATTGGACACTATTGACTGGAATTGATTACATACATGTTCATGACAATTGAAGTTAGGAATCGTCGATAATAATAAGCAACATACGTCTCTAGGTACCACTACCGTTATAGCTCTCGAGAATTCTTACCCTTTTAGCGTTTGCTTGTAAAATGGTCATAAAAGAAATAAATTACAGGGCACTCTCTGCCGGCCTTCCGTACAAAATTACGAATAACTCCTACAAAAGTATACGCTGTTTGTACCTTTAGTTCACTATGACCTCGTGTAAAAATGTGGTAGGTATTAAGGTGATGTAAAAAGCTATATTTTTAGCTGTATATGGGTACACTAAGTGTAATAGATGCTAAAGAATTAATTTATAAATACATACATATAAATTTAACTTACGACAATAATATCTGAAGAGAGATAGCAAAAGATGTTCTAAAAATATTCGTCATGATGTATAGTTTTACTACACTTTCGCTGAGAATCTCATTACAACAAAACTTAGTAATTTACAAACATAGATAATGTTCCCAATAATTATGGTTCCCATGAAATATAGAATTCATTTTTAAACACACGACAAACAGCGCCCTATTTGCTTACAAACAGTTACAGGTAAATCATAAAGCAAAAGAAAACCGTTGAGCAAACAAGGACAAACAAGCAGTGGTTGTCATAAATCGCCCGCAAAACAATGTGGGCAAACAAACCACCTACAGGCGCCTGACGAATTTCCTATCTGTAGGCAAAACTTCATAAATATTAATGGCTAGCATGCACTTACTAGTAGTAGCTATGACAATAAATACTTTGTATATTTTCATCATAATATTATGTCTTATAATGAAAAAGTAATATTAGATTTTCATCATAATATGTCATATAAATGGTTTAATGAAGTAAAATATTAAATTCATGCTGTATAATAAAATAATAAAAATACGGCCTTCCTTAATATAATGATTTATAAAACAATAGACTTTTGAATCGAAATTAGATAATTGAGTTGTATTACTTGATATTTACTCAAGTAATATAGTATTTTATACCTAGTCATGAAAATACACTAATAAAAGAATACGTCTGCATAAAACTGATTTAAAACCAATTTACACGAGTCGGGAATACGAAAAAATCACCACCAGTCATTTAGTGGCGTCGTTAAACGCTCAATTTATGTCAAACTGGGCATCACTAGACAAGCGTCGCATATCATTTCAGTGACGGTACTAAATTATATCTGTTAATCCAAAAGCTCTGCAGCGAGCAATAATTTCAACGCAGCGATTCGAAATTAGTTTTTAACTCTGATTTAATGCGACTACGGGATTTTTATGTTGATCCCCTTAATTTTGGTTAGATTTAACGCGGCTTATTTGAGAGTTAATGCTCTTTCGTCGTATACGAGCATGCTTTAGTATGTAGATCTCTTGCATAAGATTTCTGTCTTGAAAGATTGTTACATATAAGATGACTGTTATTGTTTTAATTAATATTATTTATTTGACTTCATTTTTCTTATATAGATAATATTGTGACTAAAACTTCTAGTTTTGTAAAAACAATTTGTTGTAATCATTCACGCATTCGGTCACACCTCTAACACGAACAAAGTATTACATACGTTAGCGTACTTTGCAAGGCAAGTCTTATTCAACTTTTATTATTTCGTGTAATGAAAGACGAAGTTTCACGCCTTAAAGGGGCAACAGGCTGCAACAAAGTCTCTGGCTCAAAACTATATTAGCAAATAAATAATTCATGGTAAACAACCGACGTGTTCCACGTAGGGCCTTTGTACAACAAAGCATATTTTAGCTCATATCGTAAAGTTGTTCAGATGACAACGGACATAAAACTTTATGTCCTCCTAGGCTGCAGTCCCAGCTCAATTACAATTACAAATTATAACAGAATACTTGCGTGCAATATAATGGTTGAGTCAGCGACAATTCAGGGAAACAATTAAATTGTAGGCAAAGGAAGATGAGCGGTTCATTCATGTCACATGAATTGGAATGATAATATTAGTTTCTATCCGGATAATCTACTGGGATGTAGCAGAAGGTAACTGAAAGTATACTAAGTTACCTGTGTGTTGAGGTTACCTGTGGGTATCTTCTTGTAAGAAGAGTTGAGGTCCAGTTGATGAGCCATAGCTGACTAGACTTGATTATATAATCTTTCGCTTGAGGTTATGGCCCTATAGAATATTGTGTATGTGTAGAAAGATGAGATGTTAAATAATTTATATGGTTTTTGTTCCTCGTTTCTTATTTGTATATAAATACTACATTCTAGAGCTAGGATAGGCTAACTAAAAAGTTACAAAAAATATAGGTGCTGAGTACCTTCAGTTACATCTCATATCAAATAAGATACTCAAGATTGCGTCTGACATTACCAAACGGGTAAATCAAAGACTGGAAAAGGTTTTTTTAACTTATCTTCTTAGGGTTGGGCTGTAGAACTAGTATTACAGAAATTTTGAACCTTTACCCTACATTTATATTACACGAGCAAACAGGACTTATGTCACAGCCATTCCCGATCCGAGACTCGCACATTACACAGTATGAAGTAAACTCGCGAACCAGACTTCACTTCCTCGTCTTTTCTTATGCCGACCTACTATTATTATACTCTAAACGGTCTCCCATACGCGCAGCCCTGTAATTTGTGACAACGCGTAAATTGCACTCTTGTGATTTATTTACTCAAACAATAGTCCTGCCATATAGTGGGGGTTATTACAGATTTAAGACTCGGGTGTACGTGGTATTGATTATTAGATAGGAAGGCGGATAAAGAACTTGATTGTAACTTGAATTGTGCGGGAATTGAAGTGTGAATTCTTTTGGTTACGCTTGCAGAAATCATACGTTTCTCTGTTATATTTCAAAGAAGAGTAGTAAAAAATCAAGAACATCCTTAAAATGATGATAAAAGGTTTGATTAGGATAAATACGTTTATAAATAACAATTTTAATAAAAACATATTACATCGGTAAGAAATCTGTATTATTCAGATTTTATAGTCAGGGCTAGTATAACCTGAATTAAATCATTCGTTGGCACTCTACAAGTAATGAGGCTGCATCTATAAGTATTATCGTGATAAATACTTTATTCGATCCAATACAAGTAGTAAATACAAAACAAAGTGAGGCATTTTAATTGAATAGACAATCTTAATAAGTTATGAACACTGAAAGCCCGGGTCGTCCCTTGAGAGTAAAGCAATTTCTGATATTGAAAGGGGATTTACGCTAAAATTGTTATGAGACTTGGAAACGCATTCAACGTTGATTTTTATGTAACCGTATATCAATTTGTTATTAGGGTAATTACTATAGCTTTATATATCAGTATCAGTGTATGTGTGTATAGCTTAGCTTTATATATGTATAGCTTTATTTTATTTATGGTTATTGTTTAAAAGGATATGTAAAGTTTATCATAGATCTTATATTGATGTTGATTATAATCAACAGAAGATTAGAAATCGGTCTGCTATTTTCAGATTCCTTAAATTAAAATTAATATTGTTTGTTTCCCGGCATGTCGTAGGAGACGATTAAGGAACTAGGGGTAAATAGAATATATAAGGCAATGGGCTAGCAACCTGTCACCATTATTCCATTATGACATCGCAATCCCAATATTCAAGCTGATAATTTACCTATGAGATATTATATCTCCGTGTTTCTATCCACCCCGATAGGGATTCAAGGACGTTAATGTATATGTATTGTCTTGTCTTAATTTTTCATCCAGATTTTTTCTATAATAATCTTAGAGAAATCAAAGGATTTTGTGCCCAGAAGTTTTTTTTATTTACGTTTACATTCGTGATACGTATTCATGTAATATAAGGCAACAATAACGATTATTGTCGATCGAACCAAATGACTGGTGCATAAAAATGTATCAAGCACTCAGCAGAAAGCATTTACAGACTCCGCTGCTGTATTCAAATAGGCTCTCAAGGTGTACAGTGCTTTGAAAGGTTAGATAAGCCATATCGGAAAGCTACAATAAAGTATCTACGTCTTGATTATATAAAGAATCAGTAATTATTTAGAATTTAAGATCATAGACATAGGTAAGAATATATTTTCCTTTTACAAAATTAATTATTTTTAAAACATCGTGAGGAAACCTACCTGTTCCCCGAACAGGTAATAGTTAGTGCTTGTAAATGGCGACATGGCTTACCACCTGTCACATTGAGTACTGACTATCTGGTCAACACGTGGGTTTGAGGTGGCCATAGAATTACTACCTTCGCAATTGCGGAGATGGAGACCTTAACCTCTGACTACCCCGCAAGGGTCAGGGTCAGGGCAAAGGTCGTGAATGCGTTTGCTTTGTTTAGTTTTGTATATTCTAACATCACAATGCCTTGTAAAATTATAAGCCTATCGCTACAAAATAACTTGGCGTCATATTAACAGCCTTTTAAGTAAAATGCGATGGTATACTCAGCATTCAGCACCATCGGTGTAGGAAGTTAAACTACCTAAGGAATTTCTATATGATTGAAACGTAGCTATTAAAAAAACATTCGGTAATAATATTCCAAGTATATACAAGAGTACAAATTTTCACCATCAGTTCATCAAGATTTCCTCTGAAATTATATGTAAATAATGTATAATAAAAAACGTATCTAATTAAGATCCATCCAGCACTCAATACCTTTGTCTTTAAGGCGTCGTCGGATCCCACTTAATGTCCACTAATGCACTTTTTCCTAGCGGTAGCCCCTAATAACTTGTACCATTAGTTGTTTTGCCCCGACCAACCGAAGCCTACACGATAGTTTATTAGTGTAATCTTTTGTAGTACTTTATATGTTTTAGAGTATTTTACAAAGGCATGAGAATTCCTGAGATGGATTCGAAAGGAACTGATTTTGAAAATATTTTATGTTTTAAAAAATATTTACCTTGATATGTATTTTTGCCGGTGTATAAGATTTTGTGAGATTTTGTTTACGGGTACATGAATTTGATTATAAATTGATATAAACGTTAATTTACAAGTTTGTTTGATAGATAAACCGAAAACAGCTGATTATATTTTCCAGTACCAACGTAAATTGAAAAACTGTATACGTAGTGTGTTTGTATTTTGATAATACTCTTTACAATAAGACTAATGATCTTATTTACACTTAATTTCACACACCAATAACTTATAGGTACGCGTATTTAGCCAATAAATCTAGCGGTACAAGTGCTAAGAATATTTTTATAAAAAAATGTGCACGAACATAATCATAAATCAACCAGATTTGGAGTTGTTGATTTACAATTGTACTTAATTATGACTTTATAATGTTATAAATCTAATATTCAGCGTTAATCTGAGTTATTGATTTATGTTGAACATTATTCATTACATGCGACTCTTTTTTGGACTGGTATTTATATATGTACATTCCGTCAACACATATTTTTATATAATTTATAGATGCAGGAATTTCTTCATACGTGTGTTAATAAATAAATAAGAAAGAATTATTCATATACATATTAAATACTCAAACAGAAACGACACTTATTTTATATCAATCCATCCGAAATTTAAATAACAACAATGCTCTGTAGTGTTTTAGCCACTTAAACAATTAATTCGATAGATAGTAAACAATTTTCTGTTCTAACTAATTGATAGATTAACCATAACATAATGCAACGATAGTATAATTATATAACTATTTCGCAAATACCATTCAGTATTAGCGTGATCTGCATTCCATGCATTTCGATCTATATAGTTAATGTGCTGTCTTCACCCTAGGTAGGTAGCTTAGGTAGGTTCGTATAAAGGAATATGGTTACGTATGTATGTACGTACATTAGAGTACATATATTTTTACCTCTAAACTATGTTGTATTGTGGGTGCAGTAATATTATTATGTTCATCTACGAATAACTTGAAAAATATTTATTAAATTCAACACTCACGTTAGCTTGATAACTTATATGAGGACAAGTATTAACTTATTTGTGATCCAACGAAGTACGTAACTTAGGAACCGGTGTTCCATTTACATATATAGTTAAAGAAATAAATTAAGGCAAAGTCTATTTTACCTCACGCTGTAAGAGGTAATACATAAAAACAGTCAACAGTTCCTAAATAACTTCTCACCCAATGATTGTGTTCTCGAGAATCTGTCCACTACTGCGGTGTTCTTAAACGATGAGTGCTCATGTATATACTTAGGTGAAGTCGTTCGTCCTCATTTAATCGTTGACGAAGTTATCTTTTGTCACTTGATCTCAAGATCTGTGACAACAATCGTCAGGTTATAGGCGAATGTAAACATGGACTTCTTGGAATCAAAACCATCGACTGAATAATAGAGTTTACCAAGTACAGAGCAAATAAAATAACAAACGTATACTGTCTGTGTAGGAATGGAGAAAACACTTACTCTGCTGGGGAAGACTTGCCTCGGAGCTAGGAAAATGTGGATGTGGTGAATGTTTAATATATTTTTTATAAATAACATTTTATAAATTTCTTGGAGATGATTTATCTCTTGTTACATATTTAGGTGTTTAAAACATTGGATTTAATTTCTATAGTACTATCTTTTTGATTATTATAGTCGATATTACATTCATAAACTATGCTACATTTAAGATGAAACATGGCTGCCAATTTGTCAAATAATGTAATATCGATGGTAAAATTTTAAGGCTCACTAAGCCAAAAACAGTTTTACCGTATTGCCAGACTTTTTTTAGAGTAAAACTATCATTAGTATCTGGTATCAATTTTGACATTCCAAGTTTTCGTCGTTCTTTAGAGAACATTATTATTATGTATGTCTATATCCCTCTTTATTTATATTTACACCTATAACGACAATAAAATATAATTCAAAAATATATATTAAAATTCTATAACATTTATTTATGTTTGAAACTAAACATATCCGTTTACTTTCCTACATCCACGTGAGAGTACGCTCCCTACTCGTTATTTGCACCCGGCGCAACTCTACCCATTCTTTCCTATTTATCTTCTTACTTTATTTACTAACTAACATTTGTATATTGGACAGATTTAGGAATTGTTTCATACTATACAATTGTATGGTTAATGCTTTATGCTACAGGTATAAACTGATACGAGTAATTTGCCTTCCGAACTGATTATATAAACTCCAAACTATCATTAGTTGAATTTCTTCTCTCATATAACTTACTTATATAGAGGTGTAGGCATTAAAAATAACTAGAGCTTTACCCATTTAGCTATCTTTTACATTAGCTATTTAATATGACTAACTCTACTATAAACTGTTTAATAGTTAATTAGAATGTTTGATTAAATACACATTAGCCATAACGGGTTATAACGACTTGATATTCAATATTTAAGTACTCATATAAATTTTAAATGGGAATGCTCTTTTAATTACACATGCACATTGTATATGTAGAAAATTAACGACACATAAACTATAACGCACGATTAAGCTCTGAAGTTCGCAGAAAACAAACAAGCTATTTCAAAAATGTACCTGCAATTTGGTTATATATAAAATACAAACACCACACGTCCGTCTCTTTACATATACACACATTCACGTTCTCTAATCACTTCCGAAGTGGACAGAACCCTGAAGACACTATAATATCTCCAAGGTCACTTTTTAGCATAAATATTAGATTGGTGATTTTAGATGTCATTTGGAACATTGGTAACAGATTGCAAGACCATCGCCCCTAAGATGCCATTTACCTCTAGTCTCTAAGACGCTACCTACTACATTCCAGTAGGAATGACATCTAGTTAGCATCTTTTTTACGTCCCAGACTAGCACAAGACACTCCTTACAGAGTAGGTAAAGATGAAGAATCCGCCATTTCTTTCTATCCTGACAAACCTCTTTCGCTTCAATAACGTCCACACACCACATACACACTCGGCGTTTATAGGTACTAACGTCAATCTGTTTCAATTAGCCAAACATTCTGATTCAATACATAAGCAATCTATATTTCATTTGTTTTCTAACTGGAAACAAATCAGTGGATATTGAAAAAGCAGATCTATTCATGTTCAAATGTACATATATGAAAATATTTTTTACGTACCTATCCCAGGAACAACTTGTTTTAATAATATCAATACAAAAAAATAAAATATAAGCTTTCAGATCTCGGTAAAGATGTCTTATAATGAAATTTACTATGTTGTGTGTATTTTTGTAGTAAAACAATTAAAAGATAATGTAGTTCATAATTATTAATTTCCATTATCAACTTAGTAGTTTATAGTTTGTACTAAAAATATAAAAAGCAAGCAAATTAATTATGAGAAACAAATAAAAAACCAACGATTAAGGAATGTCAATTTATAAGCTGTTCCATGTAAAACATTTTCGATTCAAAAGGGACACTAAAAGACGTTAATACCAACAAGTTTCGAGTTATTTTATTGCATGAAATTTATGTTGATTTTATGTATGGACTGATCAAATATTACCCGCTTCGTTCTAATTACTGAGATGATACGATCGTTAATGAGACAGGGTCTCTTTAGTTTTATAAATAAATGCTCAAATACTCGTTTTAAGCTTGCTTGTATCAATATATTTCGCTGTGACTTAAAAGGGAAATGAACGTATTAAAAACTGCAGTGTTTAAGGGAATTACGTTGTTATGAATGTCATACACAGTCATAATGAGTGGATTTTATTTAAAATGCTGCGCTAAGTGATTTTATGCAGATAAGTTCATATTTAAGTACTCAATATGGGTAAAGATATTATATCTTTTTATAGGGATGTGAAAAGTTCGTATGACTGTTATATAAATGACTTCTATCAGATTTATTTTTTATGCTACATGTGTTTGATATTGACATTAGATTGTACGTAGTGTTTGTTATATGGAAAAAAACAAATAGACTATATAAATAAGAAATTAAATATTTGATAAAACCTAAGCTTGGATTATCGTGATGCGACAGTGGTCCCGTAAGTCTGACTTAAGTAGATTAATCTTTTATTTTTTTATATTTAGAAATCTGCACACAACCAAACGGTGATAAAGTGTAGCTCCAAAAAACCTACTCGAATTCTATAATTAGCATAAGAAAATCATTGAATTAAAGCAATCTAGATAAACCCAGAATAAAGCTTAACCTTATTGATAGAGTAACTTAGAATTCTAGACTAGTAATCTATGCAAAGCCATTTAAGTGTTGACATTTTTATGATGCGTAGAATGAAGTAGCTTTTCTAATCTTTGGTCGGCTTTTTGATAGTAATGCGTTTGTATAGGAGAATTCTTCCGGTAGCATTTTATGTCTTATGGCGGAGGCTTGCGTGTAACGGTGGACTGAGATAGGCTAATGATGATAATGTAGTATGCATTCATATAAATTTCTAGTTTGAATGCAGACTTTAGTGTGCAGATGTAGATCAAGAAAATTGTATAATAAAATATACGTACATACATTAAATACTTTTTTAAATCAGCATTACACGTCTAATAATCATAAACCAGCATGAATGAATATAAAAGTTGTAAATATCAGTTTTCTTTTGTTTTATGCCAAAATGTAAATATTGATTTAAAATATGTCACGAATATTTTAACCATTTTACCGCAAGTTTCATGTCTTAAAATTTATTGAGAAAGGACAGATGGCCTTCCTAAAACACAAGTTGCGGTCACTTTAGAATATGGCGAGAGGGAATTAATATGCAAATAGTCATAACTGTCTTAGACGCCGATACTCGGACTAATCTGTCCAAATCTCTCCTATTGGGGCTTATCCACATAAATATTCATTAGCTCAATAAATACGAAGTAATACCGACTGTTCGAGGTACCAAATTATATGCTTTATAACCACTGTACTACGTGAGATTAGAAGCTGGTTTTTAATCGCTTTGATTCGACCGAAGAATATGTCAATGATTTGTACGGTTGATCCTGTTTTCGATTGAGTGCTGTCAAAAAAGAGTGACGTCTATTATTTTTAGTAGATCTAACTTACTAGATACTTTCCATTGATATTATATAAATACAAGAATATAGCATTGAATGGTATTGAATTAAAAAAGGACGCTCAAATTGAATAAGAAATAAATAAGACTTGAGTTAATGAATGAAATGCTACTCTAATATGTCACTTCAAAATAAAAACAAAGATTGTCGCTTCTTCTTACAGATATCAAACCCTAACTTAACCGGCTTATCAATAAGTTTAGATCAATGTGAATCCTGCGTATAAAGATAAGGCTGTCTCATGTTAGCCGCCAATTCAGTGAGCTGCCTCACTAATGCACCTATTAGGTATTAATGTTCATTGTGACCCATTTGATAATTTTAAGTTTTATAGGTTTCTTATCGGACTGATAAGCTTATGTGTCTTGATAACGTAAAGTGGCTGGCTTGTCCATTCATTTGTTATAGCGAACCGTGGGCAGAAATTGGTACTGCTGATCTGTTCTTGAATTTGAATGGTTCCTTTGAATATTTTAAAGTAGATTAAGCGATAGCTTTACTTTAGATTACAAAATAATATTGTATTATTGGATTTCAAACTGGAAGATATCATAAACTGAAATAGGTTTAAAACGTAAATTAGAGAGCTTTTTAAAGTTATCGTATGATACAGAAAATTATTTTATGATGCGCTGCGAGTTTTTACTAAAAAGATAGCTATTATGCACATTAAAGCAATGAGACCAAAGATTAATGACATAATAATTCCAATCCATGAGTAAAAAAGACGCCATTTTGCCATTTAGTTAGCATGGCGTCGTATCCTTCGCGAACAATATTTATGAAGTATGCACGGTCGTTACAAATTGAATTCTAATCCCCTATAAATAAACAATCTATATTCCTTAGCGCGTAAAACGTCGGTGGAGGTTGCAAGATTAATCGCTCAAGTTCTATCTAATAGAATATTCTGTCATACACGCAACCTGCGGGTTTATTATAAAATTGAAGTAGTCCCGTGATAAATTAGCCTTATCCGTCACCATTGGTCACGGAAACCTGCGTCGTAGTTATGGTTTACGGCGTATCCTAAAGCCATTATATATATTGCATCCAGCCTTTGTCGGGGTTGACTTTGGAAATTAGAGTAAACAAAATGGCCGACCCAAATCTGTCGAGTCATTACTGCAGTCAGCCGGTGCATTGTTATTACGAACGTAATTACGTATATGCGATGACTTCGAAATTATTTTGCTGGTTGCTATGATACTGGTGTAAATATTTTGTATATTAGGTTAATGAAAAAGTAAGTTCTATTATGTACCTCACTTATGTTATTAGTTTATATTACCTACTCGTGTAATATTTATTTCACTGTACCACATACGGTATCAAAGAAGTGATTTCATCAGAAAATATGTCATTTTTCAGCTTTGTCAAGCCATATGGACTTGACTAGTGGCCTAACTTTGCATGTAATCCATGTATGAACATTGATTGTCTAACATACATTGATTGCCTATGATACAAATCCAAACTATCATGCTTCATTACATATACATTTCTTCATTACATAGTCTTTTTAAACAATACCATTTCATTAAAATATATGAGCTATCCTATAGAAACGGCACAGATTACAATGTATCAAAATGACACAGTTGGATGTAGCCATGCGTTAAATGAGTACTTGTTCACTATGATTAACTATTTTGCATACTTTGCTTCACAGAAACAAAAGGGAGAATTCAGCAGTCATCGCGTTATAGAGTCCTACTAAATGAAGAGTTTAAGAAGGTTAAATACCTTCTTTGAAAAGTTGCCTTGTAATTAAAAGACGCTTGATTTTAGGTCAGCGAGAAAATATAGGTCTTGGGTATTTTTCCACTTTGGTCCCGTCTCTATATTAAAGATAATTTAAGAAATTATCACTCTTTTGTTCCGTAGCAACAGAGTGTACTATAATTTGTAGTTGTATTTTAATTAGCTTCTTAATTATAGAGAGGATTTTAGTTGCGGTTTTCCAGTCGCAAATGAGGTATTATTTAGCAAAAATTGCTTTCATATACAAAAATTAGTACGCTTATTGTGCCATTGTTTTTCTTTATCAGAAAAAAGTTAAATGTATAATTATTTTTTTAAAACGGACTCCTAAAGTATTCAATTTGATTAACAGATATTAAAGTTTTAATGAATGTAGTGTTGTGCTCATTATCTACTAAATTAATCCCGAATGAAACAAAATTCCGGTAATTAAATTCGTGAGTGTGTGCTTAATTAAGACTCTTGACTCCCAAATTTACCATATCATTTTATTATACAAAAACTTCAAATTACCCGGTTTATTAACGTGCACGCATGCAATGTATAACGCTCCAGTGGTAAAGCAAACAATGTTTTTTACAGGCTTATAAAGGGGTTATAATACAAAAGGTTACAGTAATGAGTCATTATATTCAACCATTGTGAATTACGGAAGTACGGTCCGATATCATTAAAAATGGAGGTAACGTGAGATTTTTTGTGGGGTTCAACAGGCATGATGCTTGTTCGGGTAAAGCTAATGTTACAGATCGAATAAAAGAAAGCCCATTGATAAAATCAACAGCTTTACAATCCGGCCGAACCCTTTTACGTGAGTAAACGGTGGCTTTTTTGTGTACAACTACAATGTTTATCTAGGAGTAACAAAAACGCATCAGTTTCGCAACGCCATTGTGATGGCTTGTAACTACGTAGCATCTGTTTATTATAAAACTTTTTACAAAGCTTTCATCTAAAGGTAGAGGCTGGATTAAGCGACGTTGAAAATGGATTTTTTGATCGTTTTTTAGTCCTTAGATGCCGTGTAGCTGACGTCGACGAACTTTTAAGTGAGGGAAAAATAAAAATCGCCTCCTTGTGAGCCCCGTATCCAGGCCTGCTGGATGACGTTAGAACATTTTAATTTCCCAAGACTTTGCATTTTTACATTTTTCGGAAATGTTTAGCACGGTTAACAAATCTCCTTTATGTGAAAGCACGGAAGAAGTTAAAATACAAATGATCTTTTACTGACATCGGTGATAAAAATTTCTATTACCAAATTATTCAACTATATGGAGATTTTAAGCAGATTTAATACCCATACCTTGTCTCCTTTGAAATGACTTCTTCCATAAAAGTATTTTGGAGCATGAAAACTCTCACCATATCAGTAAGTGAACTCTGCTGCCGAACCTTAGACTCCTTTGTGAACTGCACACAGCAAGTAATGGTTTCCTGTTTCCTCAGCGGTCTACACAATACTTGTGACGTATTCGAAGGTAGGTAAACCACGAAAAATTTGTGGCATAAGGAAGATGGGCTTAAGTGAAACAAGCAGAGTTTTCGTAATATATTATTAATCAAACAAATTTTTGATGAATCATTGGATAACGACTTGAGCTAGTTAAATAGGGCTAGTATTAAATTAATTAACGACTGATACGTAACACGGATTTTTGATGATTGATTGATAATTTCATACATCTTGGTCAAGTATAGAATGCAATTTCTATTAGACCTACCGGTCCTATACGTTATATTATATGCATAAAGGACAGCTGAGTTAGATCCAAACCTACTTATATTTCTAATATTCAATGCAGGTGTGATCAGAATTACTAAGTATTTTTTTATCTGACATATATTTTCAAGAACTCACTGAAATAATATACGGTTAAAATAACATTACTCCAAGATTACTTGATATCAATGATTCAACCAAAGGAAAGATAAAAAAATATTCTATCGGCGAGCACTGATACATAAAACTGTTAATATCATGAGTTATTCTACTATTCCCTTGGCGTTCCCAATGGTACCCCCTCAAACAAATGTGCGAGGTTTCGTCAAAAATAACGAGCTAGCTCTCCGTTTTGAGTGTGCCTGAAATTCACGTATAAATTACACACCAGCCTCAGGCTAGGAGATTTTTTAGATTTTTGCCAGTATTTTCTCAGCTGATGTTTATTTTAATATTTGGACTCTCTTTACGTCTCTGTTGATTTTGACTTATTTATTTATCATTATTGTCTATGATTTGGCAACCTTATGAGTGTAAATACCTAATATGGTTATATAATAAATTTTACATCTTCGGTTGTTGGTATAATTATGTCTAAATTTAATAATGATGTAAATGAACCATTTTGGTGTATCTCCAGCTTAGGTTTAAGGAGTAACTTCAAATTTAGTTTAAAAAAAAAAAAAAAGTTTAAAAGAGTTTATTTCACAAAAATCTTAAACTAGTTACAAAAATGGGCAGTGCTCTCCTAAACTAGTCTGTTGACTGTATCTCGGGAGAGACACTCTTCCCTTAGAGTTCTCAATCGAGTTTAATTTGAAGAGGTACAATGAAAATGCCAAATATGGTCAATAAATTGCAAGCACATATAAATTTTTTACAATATTATTAATTCTAATTACAAGAAATTACACACTTATGGCCTAGATAACTATAATATAACATAAATATATTTTGTGTAGTGTGATCCCCTTTTGTGAGTAAGTGAATTATGATTGTGTGTATGTTGAAGGGGATGAGTAGATGAGTGTGAGCCTAGAAAATATAATGATCGAAAGCACTTTATAATAGGTAAGTACATACATATTTGTAATACTTAAACTCGTAAATAGATTTAATACATAAAACATTAGTAACTTATATACATAGGGAGTAAGTATCTAGGAAAATACGATATGACGAGTCTATGTGGTAATTACAGTAAAGTAGCTTGTTTGTTTATAAGCAATTGATAACGTTATGATTATGAGAAAAAGGATATTTAAAGTTCAAATTGGTTTTTTACTAAAACATATCTCTATAGGGTTGCCAAATAGTTTTTCTGTATCCTCGTAAGAAAGTTCTTTCAGGTGTTGAGTGATCTTACGTTTACATTCAAACATGGTTAAATGAGATAGTTCAATTGAATTATTAAATTTAATTATATTATTATTGTTTTGAGTAACAACTATTATTACTGATAGTTGTTACTCAAAACAAGTTATGAATAAAATTTTAAGATTTGTGTACATTGATGTAATCACTTACTAACGCTGGCAATAAAAATACACACTCTGAAATTTTTATCTTTTTTTAAGATGATTTCGTCACTAAAAGTTGCACAAGCTTTAAGACGCGGTTTTAGACGTGCGAGTTTCATATCATTTACGCTCTTTTGTTCAAAAAGTTAGAAGAAAAAGACCTCATTTGGTATCACCTTGGTGCTTCCAAAAAATCCCTCAATACATTAATCTCGAGGTGTGACGCGAACACGGCACATGCAGCGGACACCGGGGCGCTTATGAAGAATGCTCGGAACGTGTCCCGAATTTCACTCTTCACACCAAGCGATTTATTTCTAAATAAACTATAATGCTACTAACAGAAACTACAATGTTCAAATCAAATCATCATGGGCTGGGTTTATAAGTAAGTCTTGCCAGATAAATCAAATAAATATATATATATATATATATATATATATATATATATATATATATATATATATATATATATATATAAATATTGCCCTAAATAATATAAGTTTTGCCAGGTATAATATAGTCTACGTCATAAATAAAATGCATATTGCAACTTGCATAAAATGAAATAAATGTCTTTCGGGAGAAATATAGAAATAGAGGTTGATTACATTGGGTGATAGGCTAGTTTCCTGTCATCAATATTTCCTAGTTTATGTTACTAATACCCCAAAGAAACTGTCTCAGAGGTTGTGTAGACTTCGAAAATAATTAAACATTAACCAATTATGTACAAGTAAAGTTACTGATCATTCCTAAAAACAACTAAAATAAAATTAATAGATTCTATAGTTTATTACACATTTTTATGAGGTATAAATATTCCAATAGTTATGGTTTCAATGTGGTGTGTATTACACACGACGCTATATCGGGTTTCACCGATTTGTCGGATCGTAAAGTGTGAATACTATTTAGAAACGACCCCCATTGAGAAACAAATATCCTGAACGCTTAGGATATTTTTAATATATTTTCTCTTCGGAATACAAATTTGGTTTCGTTATAAAAATAAAACAAATAATTTATTGATTGACGTTTAATAACTAGTTTAATAAATTGAACAACTTATGTCTGGACAATGATGTTTTTTGAATAAACCAGTAATTATTGTTAGGTTAAATAAACGATATAAAACTGAACTTTAATATCTGTTACTACGTTAAATAGCTCATGTATTATTTGAATTCTTCGAGCCATTTATAATGTTGTATACTCATGCTTAAATCTTCCACGAACATTATAAACATTGCGATTACACGATTCGACATAACCAATTACTCAAGTTATTTTTGCAACGATTTAATATTATAATGAAGCATCACGATCTAGACGTCGGCTAGCGAAACTTAAATTACTTCATATTACTATGCTAATAAGAAAATTGTAGATCAGTATACATGGCTCCATTAGCCGTAGAACATATTATCAACGCAATTATTGCGATGGACGCGTAGCTATATTAACTTAATCACTACTTATCCGTTCTGTAATTAAGCTCAGATACGTTTATATCCATTATACTTATTTTGATAGCCTTTTTAGTTTAATTAATTGAATAACTTGTCTTATGAACGAGCACTTCCAATCAATAACATCAACCAATTTTAACCTAGCTACTAGTTAGTTTTACAAAGAAACTCAACAGGAAGCATGTTGGTAATCGAAAGGTTCGTGAATTAGTGGCGTGAACGCTGCATAGTTTGAGAAAGGTTAATCAAGGCTCGATCCTTTTTTCCGCTCGCCTCTTTGCGTACCTGCGGCCGTTCATTTAGGAGTCACGTCCGCGGCAGGTGGCGTGTACCTCTTTGGTTAGTTACGCCTTGCAAATGTGCCATTGTTACCCCGGTCCCGATCGCTTTCGGAGACTTAATAAGCCCAGCTCGTTAACAGCTACGCTTTTTACAATAACTAGAAAAGAACGTGACCAACGCGATTATAGTTTGCACATTAAATTTCGAAATCTCAGGCTCCAGTTTAATAACATGCGACCTTAACTCGTTTTATTGGTATTTGTCGAGATTGTGACTTGGAAACGGTCGTATCATCAAGAATAATGAAAACTAAGGAAGCTTAATCAAATCGAGCGGCTTGAGGTAGCCGCTCTGTCATTACAAAGTAAACGAATCCGCCCGGAATCAAAAAGATAAGTGGGTTATAAAAAGTGCCTTTAAAAATGAATGCGGCTGTAAAATATGCTATAACTTTTGGAGACAAAAACGATCGAAACTTCGCGTCATGGCGTCCGCGTCTGGCGCGTCGCCTCTCCCGCCCATCGGCGCTGCCTTCATAAAGATAGCAATAATTAGGCGTAATGACGCCGTCCTCGGCGGGAGTACGTTAATGCGCGGTGGCGACTCCCGGCGTGATGGGGAGATAGTGCGTCCATCAAATTATATGATAATCGGATACAGTTAATTCCATTACCAATAATAAATGCACGCATTAAATTAGACCCGTCAGATGACTCGACGGAAAGCCGTGCAGCGTCGCTCCCATCACTCGGATTATAAAATAAATAATTTATGTATAATAAAAGGAGCCTGGTCGAAAACAAAACTCGAGGCGAGTCCGATGAGCTTGATTCAATCCTTCTCTCATTTTTTTTGTGTTGAGACTTGACGTCATAAATACTTCACTGTGTAGGTGTCTGAGCAACAAATATGGTAAGTTAATTGATTTGTTCGTTCATTTCGATTTATTCGAGCTCTAGATGCGAGCGTCTATGCATACATAATGCCACGTCTCCTGTTTAGGACTTTCCGGTGGTTGTCCCATAAATCTTGGCTCAGGATAATCCAATCCTCGTACTTAGCTGAGACAAAGAGAAAGCTGCATTGTTAGCAGCTGTCGTGCTCTAAAAGAACTCATATTTCATAGAAGATTTTGTTAAAGCCATAAATCATAGTGTGATACAATTTCGCCTGAAATATTTGCGCTACTCCTTTTTCCTGTTCGCGGGTCGAATAAAAATTCTATATTTGATCCCACACACACTTACGCGCCGAATTGTCATTAATTATTCAAATGAGAGAATTTGGTTTTGAATTTTAAATGGACTCCCTAGCGTGCGTAGGTGAATATTGATTACGGTTTTGATGCCTATGTAGATCTATACTATGGAGAGAATATGTACGTTCATCTCATATTTTTCCAATAAAACTACTTTCTTGTTTTATATTAAGCAAAACCAAATACAAGTTTATAAAAGGGCGTTACATATGAAAGTAATAAATCATTATAATATCTCACCTTTTCTCTACAAACAAAACTAACAGCATGAATATTATTCAACTGCGAACAAGTTGAGCTCTTAGGTTAACATTGTCTATTAATATACATAGTGTCTTCCTACAATCTGAAGCCTTGATATATTAAAATTTTAGTTCTTTATGAAAGAAATGGATATAACTTAAAAACATGTCAACTTAAATGCAATTTATAACCAACTAAGATGTTTATAGATAGTACATAGACAATTACATATATCCTGTCGCGTCCTTCAATCACTTTCGGGGTACACAGAACCGCACACACATAGCAATAGTATCTTCTTATCATTATGTTACGTCAACATGGTTAATAACCCAGCAAATAATTTGATCCAATAAAACGGCCGATTTTTAATAATTGTTCAGCCATCATGAAACAGGAAGTAAGCCTTAGCTATAAATCAAAGGAAGTTCCGTCTCAAACCCGAAGAAAGTGCTATCCGTTGAAATTTAATTATAATTAATTGAAAGTCAGATAGTCCGAGTTGTTTTGTCAATGGTTCCGATTAAAATGATGAAGTTAATTTGGTAACCGACAAAGTAGCAGCTACAGAATGCCAAGTCACGATCGTGATGAAAAGATTATTCTGGATACTAATTTAAACTTTGATGTAACTGCAATTCAACCGAATCAAAATTGGTCATGTATTTTTGATAATGTAATGAGAAAATAAATGTGATAATAGTTTCTTAAACTTAATGATAATATATGGTTTACTTAACATGTCGTATATTTATGTCCATTTTATTTTTTTATTGTTTTGCGCTACATTTTTCTCTCACATATTTCTTTATATATACGAGTATATATAACTTATTCTGCAATTGATTTCCTATAACAACAAATATTGGCATTTATATAAACTAAACAGTTTGTAAATAACTATAATTTAGGTACAGCAATATTTAGATAAAAAAATGTATGGTTATATATTTTAATTTTATCATGAAATAATAAAAATTAAATCAGTTCCTAAGACATGGCTTCCGTTTTTTCCGGCAATAGTCCTGTGGTCTCAAGAATTGAAGTCGCTTCTTCAAATGCCAGTAACGAACTAGGCTATTCAGACGTCAGTTTTAATAACTATACTTTGACTTATCGCAGATGTTGATTTTAATTAATCGCTTACAAAATGGATTCACATCGTAGTTTTGCTTAGGTAAAGTTCATGTTTGAGATTGGGAAATTTAGCTCCATAGAAATTATTTTGAAGCTAGAAAATAATGGCTATTTATTTTGTCAAGTTCGTTATATCAAATTTTGCTGTAACTGATTATAACTGTATTGTTATAAACACATGATAAATACATGATTATTGGCGAGTTATATATATTATTATACAATTTAGCCAGATTTTATAGATATATTTTTAATCTGTATCCAGCTTTTCTGTATCTCTCTCATGTCCTTATCCTTCTGTATAATCTTTACTACCCAACAATCCAACTTCAATAGAATCTACTGGATTTTTCTCTCAAATGACGTAAAAGAAACAAAAATGTCATGTCATCAGGCGGCTAATTAGACAAAGATAGGAGGTCGTGTTCCAAACAAAGTCTTTTAGGCGACAGGTGCGTCCTCAAGATAAGAAGCCCTGCCTCTTGATTCTTGTAGCTGGACTTACTAGTGTGTCTGATGGTTTATAAGGTAGTATACATTCACTAAAATGAGGTGGGATAATAATTGTAATTTATACACATTCATTGAGTCAAGAGTCAAACAATATCACTACAGATTTGTAATAAAAAGTCAAAGGAAAGCAAACCTTTAGAGTGTTAAAGTATTATTTAAATGAGCATTAGATATTATTTTCCTTCAATCAAAATTTGAGAGTTACTTTTGCCTGAAACTATTTAGTGCAATTTCTGTAAGCACAAGAATAGGTGTAGAATTTAGTTTAATAATTTAACCCTGGTAGCGATTTTGAGGAATCAACCCAAAAAGGGTGCCGACACATTGCTCCAGCGAACAAAAGTTAACCCTTCAGCGGCAGAGCTACTCATAAATTATACATTCATTATTCTATCCTTATCTGTAGCTAAGTACATTTAAGTTAATCCTGTAACAATTTCTCATGTTTATTATGATTAATAACTAAAGTGCGAAGGGCCAAACAAAACTCCGCTTTGGGTTTTCCAAACAAACTAATGGTGAATTTCTATAATGTATATTTCGTAAGGGTGTGATGATGAAAGTGGTACGTACAAATTCAGAGCATTTATGTTAGCATATAAATTTATAAGAATGTAGATTATAACAGCAATAGATAGGCAAGTGTCCTAATAAGACCATTAAAGGAGTATACTCGTAAGTTGTCCAGAGAAGAATATTTCCTAGTCACTTTCATTCTGAATCCCAATCTAACAACCTAAATACTTCAAATATCTTCATAGTCTCAGCCATTGGAAATCCCAAAATCTTCTTGAGCCGTCGAACAAATTGAATACATAATAATTCCATTTAGAAAACTAACTGGTCATACCGGTCAATGTGGAAGCAAATCAAATACCATCTCTTTGATTAATGATCGTCAAATACAATGAAAGCGGCCGAGAGTTAGAGACAGACTACGAAGAAATGCCTTTATCAGACCTCAGTAGTATTTATAAACTGGCCAACAAATATTTACTAGTAATAAGTTAATATTTTTCTCTCAAGATAGGCAGTAGTCTAAATCAATAGATGGCGACACAGCTTGTCTCTCATTTTTGGTGATTATATAAAAATGAATTAAACATTTTTATACAGCCTTACACACACAACAGCATTACACAGTAAGCTCTATAAGTATAAAAACATACTCCAAAATGACCGCAATTTTATAGATTATGAAACAGACATTCTCAAGAATGACAAGATCTATAGATTATGAATGTAGTTAAAATGCTAAGAATGAAATTCAGAAAAAAAAATCACACACTCTTTCCCATAACAGTATGCAGAACTACTATCATATACATTTAGTTGAAAATGTATAAATGATTACTGAAATTCTCCAAAGATAATACAAGAACCTTTAAATTGAAAACCCACTACACATCAAACTAAAATATTTGCGTTTCATTAATTAATTATCACCATAGCCGTAATTTACAGCGAGCCGATGGCATATATAATAGCAGTTGGAAGCAATTGGGCCACGCAGAACAAATTAACAGTAAATAACCATCCGCAAAGTGAATGCAAAGCAAACAAGGTGGGACCCAAACCTACCTTAACTTGGGGCTTAAACCAAATTTATTGCCAATTAACTTCGTATTTAGTTAAATACACTGACGCCCAGATAAAATAAATAACTCACGTCAGCTTGCACGTTCATGTTTAAGGTGCTACCACTGGGTAAGAATGTTGGTACCCTTCTACGTTGATTAATTCAATGAAAGCAATTGTGCAGCTATCCTGTTATATATTTTCATCTAATAATATAACATTATAGGACACCATTACACTAATTGAACTAGTCCTTGGCTAAGTACATTAAAGATTTGTGTTATGTGTACTAGTGAACGTATATTTAAGAAATATATACTTATTATACATAAATTCATATACAGCATATATAATCAACCACCAGACTCGAAAGCAGAAGAAAAGCGGGGTTCTTAACTCTGCCTCCACCGGGTATCGAACCCGGGGCATCACAATTAGCGTTCAGGTGGTTAACGCCACGGAAGTTGTCGATTTATAATACCTGAAAGAGTGTTTAGAACACGAAAACTTATTGATCTATCTCTGCCTATAAATTGAGGACCAATGAAACTTAAACATCTACATGTATTATTCTTTAGATTTGCTAGTCACGTGTTGACAAACAAGAATAAAAAGCTAATTAGATTCTGTTCAAGATACGAATCAGTTAAGCACTTTCACTATGTAAATTAATAAAAAAATAAGGCTTGGATATGGCATATCTTTGGCTGCAAATACGTAAGTAATACGTATGTAAGAGTTAATATGTTTTTGTTGTTTATATGTTAAGTAGGCTGTCTGCGGTAAACAGATTAAACAGTAGTTTTCAAAACCTAATCTTAATACCTTAATAGTAGTAGCTCTAAGCTTTCGTAGGCTTCAATAACACTCTTATAAACAAAATTTAACATCAGTAATAAAACAAAACTAAGAAAATCGTACGTTGCGCATTAGCCAGCTGTTTTATACACGTAATTGAAATTAATTAAAAGTCGTAAAGTAGGCCCTTTGGCAGTAAAACTTCGGGTACTTCGTTTTATTAATATATTAAAAGTTTATTGTACCCCACACATGCACACATTCCCACCCGTTATCGTACTTCACACTTGAGTTTAAATAAGATAGGGGTAATTATGAGTTTTTATTGCAAGCTACCCAATTTCTAGGAGCTGTGTGAAAAATTCTATTAGTCTCGAATTTATGCTACGTTAGAATTCTCGGTGTTAATTATTTATTATTGAGCTTGTGTTTTTCTGTTATTCAATTTAATCTATTCTATTATAAAAAAACGACAAAAGCGTTCACGACCATTAACCGTTGCGGGCTAGTCAGAGGTTCAAGTGTCCATCTCCGCTATTGCGAACCCACGTGTTGATCAGATAGTCGGTACTAAATGTGCCAGGTGGTAAGCCATGTCGCCATTTACAAGCACTAACTATTACCTGTTCGGTGAACAGTTAAGTTTCCAAATTTCGGTTTTGATCCATATAAGGTAATCGTAAAATCATGGTAACTAATATCGATATTTTGGATGAATGTGTGTCTTAATCTTAGCTTTCTCAAATAAAAAAAGCTTCTTTGTCTAATTGGTACTCTCACCAAATTTGATCGGATACTCTGGCGTACTTGTTACGTTGTAATACATGCTAAGGGATATTAACTATCTAAGTATCGAATCGGTCGACGCAGTTTAGATCCAGCATCGATAACGTCGATCAACATTGAGATCGGTTAGAGAATTAATTAAGATTAGGCGGCCGAGAGCTTTGCATCACATCACTCTTGATTATGTGGCATCGGTCTTTTGTGTCGGGTAACTACAACTGGCTTAGTGTAAGCGCTCTTGTAAACGGAGCTTGGGAAGTTTCACGTTGTGTTGGCATACTAACATATATCCAGATCGTATGAATATTAAATGTCATATTTCAATTTTATTCTGTTATCAATATGGCGGATATAGATATTGAAAAGTGACGCTAGAAATTCCTATAATCACCGAGCGTTCATGAGGAGGTGTATGAGTGTCAATGAAGCGAAAGTGGTTTGTCAGGATTGGGACAGCTGGGGATCCGTAATCTCTGACTACACCTCTACAGAGAAAAGGGCGCAATGTGCATGTACTCGTACTTATCATGCTAGGTTAGTCTCTGATTTAAATAGAAAGTTATCATGCTGTCATTCATCGCAGCATGTCGTAGAAGGTGACTAGGCACTAGAGGTTAATGTAATCCTTTGGGCGATGTATTAGGATTAGGTCCTTACCTCAATATTCCTTATTAATGTCATCATAATCATAATAGGTCATGGTAACGAGGAAACATTCACCTTTGAGTCTCTTTCTAGCAGTTAGGGTTACAATGAAGGAAATATAATTATGTAAGTATGTAAACAAAAGAAAAACTCTTTTTTGTCCTTCAATTTCACATTATTTTCTTTTTTCTTGTCCACGAATTGGCAATTAAGACGCGCATATGTGTGTGTCATGAAACATAGCCCGGGGTGGACGAGGCCTTCTCTTCGTGTTTAGGAGGCTAATAACAAAAGATCACAAAGGGCCGAGGGTAAAGGCCGCTTCAGGCTATGGGGTAGCCGAAACAGCGAATCAGCCCTAATTTGGATGAAAGATGGAATAAAAAGGGAACTTCCAAGTAATTTAAAAAGCAATTATATCTTTCCTTTTGGAGTGTAATGACTGGCGCTATTTCATTCGTGACGCTATAGCAAAATTTGTCTTGCTAGCTTTTATATAACCTTATCTTAGTGATCACATATTTGATACCCAGTTGTGTAACTAATGCTTGGTGTTTTTGAATCAAATCTCAGTTTGCGTCTTATCTAGAACCAAATCATCGCTACATCTGCATAGATTCCAATCTACTTATATAAGGACGTGAGGCAATATCGCTTATATGATTCTAAATGACACTTCAAGCCTACAGTGTGTCAAAATCTAATGGTATTTCATCGATAACGATAATAGCTATTCTTCTTTGGCTGTGTGTTTGTTCGAAAGTGGCAAAGTCGTTTGGTTCGTCAGCCAATAGTCCATTAGCACAGAGATGAGATAACATCGGTTATATGGCGTCTGCCAAACAATAAGTAGTAGTAGGATTACTCAGTTTATTGTTTGTCTTATCCCACGCTCGCTACAGGAGGCCGATCTTCGACCTAAGAAACGGATAAATTGCCGAATTTAAGCATCTTTTTACTGGCCCATAATCTCTTGAACGAGTTGTCAATTTGGTTTCGAAATCAAAAGTCGATTAGAGTTTTTATACAACGTTCAGAGATGTTAACAAGTTTAAGTAAATGGCACGCAGATATCAAAGAATTATATATTATTACTTTTCTTAGAAGTGTTATTTATAAATTATGCATCAGAATCAAATTTAATCTGGTACTGATAATATGGAATTGATTAATATTTTTAATTTCTCTATTAAGTGAATTGCATAAAAGCACAAGTTACCTACCTGAAATATTTAGTTACGTACTATATTTTCGAACTAGTATTGTTATTTATTAATTACATTGTAACTAATCTTTACGTGGTTTAGACTACGCAAAAAGGAGACTCGTTCTCCACCAGTGTTTAAAATTCTACGCATTGAATATATTATCGACTTTTTCTTGAACGTTTCAGTGCTTATTCAAGACGAAGATTGACGCTGTAAATCCTTAGTATTAATCGAGTCAGTGTGTCACCGAAATCAATAGATTTTCAATCACATGTCGATCACAGCCACGCACCCTTTGTCGGCTGTGAAACATAATTAGTTTTTGTCACTTCACATTGACAAATCCGGCTTGATATGTATAGCGTTACTTGCGGACCCTACCACTTAGGGTTTGATCTCACCAACAGGGCTCTTATCAAAGAGAATATTATTTCAAACGCCCCTGAATGATGGGACCCCAATCCGGTTTGTTATGAATGAAATTACAGAAATCGAATAAGGTAAACACAACTGAGGAGCAACAAAAGCTTCGTCAAAAAAAAGCTAAATTGAATTCAAATTGGTTTCGTCGAGAATTAGGGACGGGCTTGGGGTTTTGGTGACGCGTACAGGAGTGGAGGTCGGCGGCGGCGGCGCGGCAATAATTTAAAGTAACTTTTTGTGAAAGGGCGACAGCTCGATCGGCCTAATGCCAGCGCTGGCATTATGCTACAGCGTTTGAGCCTTTTGTTGAAATCTGACAATATATTGTTGTTGGCTTGCCATCTTTTTAACTGATTTGAAAAATATTTATGTTTTAATTTGTTACGATAAGTTGCGGGCTTGATTTGGTATGAGTCGCCTTTTGTTAAAAAACAAGCATATATTTTAATACATATGAAAATAACTTTACATACCAACCACACCCTTTCAGTAAATTATGACAAAACATACAGCTTAGAATGTTTTTCGAAAAAATTCTTTCACTATACCTATTGGTTTCAGTTGGTATGTAAACCTCGTGCCGACACCTAGGTATACCAACAAGTGCGAACATTTTTCGGGGCCGAAATATTCGAAGCTCGGGGGTTTATTTCGGCCAACTAAACATAAACTTTCAAATCCTCTGAATGTTTCGTTGTGGTTAACCACGTAAAACGATTTGACTTTGTTGCCTGAAGCTTATTCCGTAACGGTCGGTCGAATTGAATTTTGCGGTTATTTATTTAACTATAACCTTAGTTAATACGACAAAGTGCCAAGAAAAAGTGGGACAGACGTGATGAACCTTGGAAAGACAGTACTATTATTTTCAGTAAGACTAAAGTAGTACGATTATTTTCACGCCTTCTTACACTTCGCGTACTTACCAATTGGTTAACCTCCAAAAATAACAAAATATAAAGTAATATCTACTTTGGAGTCATGAAAAATTGTCTACTAGGTACTACAAAAATACATAAGGGAATAAATTTTCCTAATTAATTTATTTATCAAAATAAATGCAACAGTAAATTGTTTTAATAATATTTTTATACACTAGTATAGTGCTCATATACATTTTGTTTAGTTAATCATTGCATTTCAAGATTCTGGAAATCTAAATATTGATCAAACAAAGTGCTCTATTTCATTTAAGACTTTATCACCACTATCAAAGTCCTTTTCTAATGGCCATCGTCGCCGAGAAACACTTTAATCAATGCATATAAACAGAGTTAATTAATAAAAGCCATTAGCATTTATGAATAAGTATATAAACATTTTATTGATGGATTAACCCACGAATAGCCGCCTCATAAACTCGATTTTATACTCTAATGAGTCGTTAAACGCTTAAAATAATAAAACTAACCCTTCCCAGCGAACGAGTATACTTTCGGAGTTTCTTAATAGTATATTCATAAAAAATAACATAAAACTGAGAGTGCGATAAAATATCTATGGCTTTTAGAGGAAGTACCTACTCGTACTATCGATTGAATTCGTTCATACATAAAAAGTACACGGTAATATTTCTGAGAACTTCTGGTTTCAGCTGTGAGTGAATATTATGTTATTAACGTCACGAGAAAAAAGCTACTTGGCAACAAAATACTTTGATTTCTCTATAACTAAAAATGTCACCTATATGTACTAAATGGCAGAGGCTATTAAATAAATCTTAATAGAACTTAATTATAATAGCTTTTACAATTAACATACCTATTTGAGTATATTTGCGGTTGCTGATTGCATATTGCATGGATAACCATAAACAATTACGCAATTAACTTAATTAAGTAAAATCGCCATACATTACGAATGCACGATAATATTTTCCGCAGATTACTGCAGTAATGAAATCCTGCAATCGAAATTTAAATGCAAGTTGACAGATTGCCTGACTGTGACAGCCGGCTTTAATGAATTTGCAATTACGTAGTCTAGCGATGCCTTTATTTTGTGATTTGCTTGACTCTTATTATCTTGACCATAAAATCTGTTTTGTCCACGTCAAGTCCCGAGCGACGGCGAGCTAGATTCAATAGTACGATAAATTCAAAGTGAATACCTACCTGCTACTTAACTGAATGCAGGTTGCATTCCTGTCGTGTTATGAAATGTAAAATGACTAGGATAAGTAGCGTTAGCATGTTCTTGAAAACGTTGTGTAATTTATTAGAAGTCCAATTTATAAATGGCTATAATTTTCAAATACTTTCCTTGGGGCTGTTTGCGAATGACTCTGGCTCTGAAATGTGCTAGCTCTTTGCTCAGGCTTATAACCGCTTACCGTCAGTTTGAAAAAATCTTTAACAAATATTTTCATGGCAAATACAATACGTGTATTCACAGGAATTATTTTACAGCGGCTGACATGGAACTAAGTGATAAGTGTAGTCATATATGTATATGTTGAAATTTACATTCCCCACATTTAATAATGCCAATAATAGCTGGTAAAAACCGAAACATAAACCTGGCATTTTACTGCAAATAGCATATAATGATTAGCCCCGGCTATAATATTCCGACTCAACCACAATCCGTCACTGCGAGAGCCGAAGAGCATCTGCCCGCATCGGTTAACCACAATCGATTTGGCAGAGACATCTCAAGACTTTGTTGTGCCCTATATTTTATCCTCAATGCAGCTGAAAATAACTTATTGAATTAGTTTCCACTCGTACGCTGCAACGTATCATTCGAATGACGTGCTCGATACAACGTTGTTGTTACTTGGTAACTAGTTACTAACAGTTTCTTGAGTTACATGATAACATACTTTTCAATTTGATAGAACGTACTTCTCAACTTGCACAAAATAATAAAATCTGCCATTTTATAGGCTAATATTAATGTAAGAATTGCATATCTTATAAATTATTCTTACGATTATCTTACGGTAGAGAGGTGGTTCAACACTACCTTTTTCGGTTTTCATACTTAATGTGAGTGAGTAGTTTCTAATTTACAGATATCTGGCTATTAAAAAATACTTGTGCAAATAAAATATTTTGAATCATAAAAAAATTACAACTAAAATGGTGTGCGAATATTAAATATCAGAGTTATTTCTGCATTTTTCCAACAAATGTATTATGAACAGAATTTTGAAACTTGAATAAAGCAATTAATTTTATTCGGACGGATTACTAACTTAGGTCTTGCCATATCTTACATATGTAATTTAAGCCCCAGGGACACTGATTGTCCATTACAATGAAAGGCGAGTAAGCCAAATTTGGAAAGCTCGGTCACAAAAGCTCCCCATGATGCCCAATTCCCGAAGCTTTAACGTTCCGATTTTATAATAAAATGCCACCATTCACGTGGACATAATAACATTAAATAATAAAACAGCAGGAATATCGATGTCACCCCTTTGTTATTCTTATTCGTGCTTTAAGATTGACATAAATAAAAAAAACATGTGGGCGTTCCCTGCCGTAAGAATTTATCGTCAGGACATTTAAAACAAAATGAATTGATTAATTTCAAAGTATCTTTGGACAAAACTAATTTATCTCAAATGTCGCTTGAATTTATGATAATAGTGCCACGGAATTATGTTTTCGTATTTGACAGTTTGTTCGAATCCAACAACGATTTGCATTTTATGATAACGGTAGATGAATATTTATTACATCATAGAGCCTTAACTTGTTTTAAAGTTGTCATAAAACGTGAATAGATTAAAATTTTTGAACTTAATAAAGTCAATCCCACAGCGGGATGAGCGTAATTATCAATATTTGTATGATTTATTATTATTATGCGAATATTAGTTTCGTATTTCATGTCTATTTTTATTCTCCACATATGATAAATGGTATATCTATTTTAATTCTGAGAACTGAATCCGTAAATCAAACAGGTAATCTATTTTTTGTTAAACACAAACAGGACGTTAATATCTATACAGTTTAGGTATTTTTGAAAACTCGAGCATCTCAGAAAAAACGCAATTTGTGATAGATAAATATTAAAAGACTTGACCCTTCAACAACGTAGAACTTTTAATTAAAATTGAAAATAAGATATGTTTGCAATATTCAAGAAAGATATCTGAAGGTCATATAATTTTTTTTATCGCAACATTCTTAATAGTTTATTCTTGATTCAAACCACATCTGTTCTGACGTGTTTGTACAAACACAAAAACGGTACAGAACAGGAGTAAGCAACAATTATGCAAAACTCGTGGCCTCTTGGAGAACTTGATCAAAAGCCTCTCATTAAGATATCGTGGTCACATCCCTCATTCCCGAGTCAAGTCCGCGTACCATAATTCCGTAACTGGTCATAATTCGAGACAGGGAAAAGTATTAAATTACCGTGACAGCAATCAATGGGCAATTTACCGTTCCAAACGAAGATTGAAGATATCTTCTGTTTTTTTCCTACCGATCCGAAGATAAGTTAACAAATGTTATTAAGTTTTTGTCGATGGCTTGCTTAGGTAGTGTTGATCTACTTGTAATCTTATTATGTATTAGCTTCCAATATATTGTTTGTTGTTAGAACTTTCCTCGTTATGTTTTTAACAGGTTTCCATTTTAATAGAAATTTACATGTCACTATATCATTTGGATTGAAAATTCAGTATTGAGTGCATGCAATATGCACTGTATTAATATATAAGTTTTTATATAATATGCACAAAAATGTTCAGAAGGGTTGCTATTGGCAAATTAACATGTTCTCGTATTTTTAAAAGCCGTCAAAATTACATCAAGGTCAGCTATTTAAGATTAGTGTGTGCTATTATGAAAACGCTGTTTTAAACAGCCAGTTATGAGACGAATATATTTCCCATTCCCAACTAAAGCCCATTATAAACTCCAGAACGCGACTAAAATTCGATAATTACGCATCCTGATTCCATAATAACCCAAATTCTAACCAACATCAATCAAGAAGTAAAAAGCCAGACAACAATTTGACATAGAGTTGCGTGACAGTCGCCGCCGCTGTCAAACTTACGTCAAATTACTCCGCGGTGTCATTAACAAAATAAAAATACGGTGGGACTAAGGCAAAAACGTGTACAGCCAGATGACACCAAGTCGACTTTAATGACACTTTAATAACTGCGCGTCCCGACGCCGTGTTGGACCACTGTGTAATCAAGGCAAATGGTAACAGTATCATCATTTACAATCTGATGGATTTTTCGGATGGACTCCCTGAGTAACTACTTCCCGGAAAGGATCAAATTAGATTGCCAGTGTCATCAGTAGAATGATACTTTTCTTAGAAAGGATATTGTGTATTGTTTAGAGAAATTGTTTGAATGCAGGATCGTAGTTGCTACCTAATAGTAATAATTGTTCACAAACCCTATTAAGATAGAAGTACTCGTGGAGACTACGTGATAAATAAATTCTTTTTTTTCATATCTACAGATTGTAATTAATAAAAATCTAAAGATTCCCGTCTGTATGTAAGAAACGAAAATAGTTAGGAGTACAATGAATAGAGAAAAGTAAAGCGTGTCATCTCTAGAATTGAAAGCCGTATGCGTACAATTCTGACTTATAAGTATAGTTATACAAATAATAGTAATACAGTAAAGAGAGCAAAAAGATGGCTAGGTACACTCCATTAAGTGCAAAATCTCACATGACTTTTAAAACCTTAAATGAATGGTGCTTTTACTCATTATCTTTCAGCATTAATTTTATTCGAAACCCGTGTCCAGGCTTGAGCATTAATTATTACATTTTTAGTTCGTTTTGCAACGAATTCAAGAGCAGCATTGAGTTGCTAAAAAGCTTGTTACATATTGCTTACGTGACATTAGGGAGTGTAGATTTTGCACCAAGATTCCTGAGATGCTATCCTCGTTTTGAAGGCAAGTAAACCGAAGCACCGTGCTTAAGACCCTTATGTTTTAAACATGGACGATATTGCTCTTGATAAAGCGGTTTTACAAATCTAAATTTTAAAACGCCATTGAATATTAATGTTTTGACGTCTTGTTGCTTTGGACAATAAAAACAGTAAGGGACGTGTTATGGTCAATGTTCCAACCAATGATTCAGTCACCTCTCTGTATCTTTAAATGGAATATTTATTTTAGAAATGGTAAAATAAATTTAATATCGGCTATGACTACTAAATGCTTTCAAAAAGTGGGTGTGGCCAGAGACTGGATGAGTGACCTTACCAAACGAAAATACCCAGACGTAATTTAATTCGCCATCCAGCGCGACAAAATATTTCTGTGACATAAAGCGTCGTTGTTTTTTCTTCAAACACATTAAACTTGGTCAGATGTTAAATTTCACAGTGTTCCACAGCAAGAATCTCGATCGGCTGTTATTTATTTCACTGTTAACGAGCCTTTAGGATTGTAAAAAGCTCTATTGTTTCTCTGAATCGGGGTATAAAAGTGGTAATGGCTGCTAGCCACACGTTTGTTCAGTTCATAATAATTTTGTCGATAATGCGAAAAATACGTGCTGTTCGCGTTTGCAGTCTACGTGCGCGGGGCTTAAGATCTATATCATGACCATTTATAGCCCTCAATGAGCTGAAATTATATTCGTATGTTACTGCAAATGAGTCCCCGCGAACGTTTGTTGCGGTTAAAAAAGCAGAAATTAACATCGGTAAGAGAATTGAAAATAATAGCCGTGTGTAAAATTAAATATTGTTCGTATATACACGTACGAATCATGATTGTAATTCCTTTCGTGGTAGTGAAAAGTCGAGTGATTATGTAATAATGAGTTGAGTATGTACTGTTATGTCTTTTAGTCAGTCAAAACCTGCTTTTTGCCTCACTATTCAGTACCCAATTCAGTAGTAGGCTATTTTACTCTTTCAATCTTTTCATCAGTTAAACGTACATAACTGAAAATAAACAAAATTTTATTTCCAGTTACAAACATTAATTAGCAATTAATCTAAAAGATTAGTTTATTTCCTGTCCTTATTTATACACCAGTTACATTCACTAAGAAGAATTACCTCACAAATAACCTTCCGTGGAAAAGTATCCACCCTGTCAATTTCCATGAAAAGTCCCCTTAGGACACCAGACACCAAGAACAGAAGGTTCCGAGAATAAAAGTCGGATCGACTAGAACTGAGACGACGCCGCCTATTGTATCCGGCACGCAAAAGCATCGATCTTCCGATATATCAATGATAAATGATCACTTCGACAAGCAACATACAAAGACCTCACAGGAAACTACGGCTCACTACAAAATATCATATTTCACGCCATATCTGCTAAGGTGACGTACGTGTGTGTAACAGATAACTCCCATTGCTTACTTTTAAATGGATTATGTAAACAATCGCCTGACAGGTGAGATTTTTTGATCCTGTCGTTTTTACGTAGAGATCCCGCCACTTAAATTGGCAGTAGCCAAACTTGGAACTAAATTTGACGTTTCCGCCATTGCGTGTTATTTTGTATGAAAGGTAAATTTAGTATTACCAGCATTGTGTTTTTTGCCCACTCTTTGTAATTTTTATGTTTGTTAAGGGTGATTATAATAAATTGATTTCCGGAGTTTCTTGTTAGTTCTTCTCCAAGCTAGGGTCTCCGCTGATCTAACCTCGGTAAAAAATATGTAAAGACAATGCTCAGTGCCATGTTTGAAATAATTTTTTTAATTTATACTTAGATCATAAGATAACTTTCAAAGAGAGCTTGTGATATTTATAATTTTGAATATTATGGCAGATGGATGGAGAATCTGAGATGCAAGAGTGGCTAAGAAGCAAAAATCTTTATTTTGAGGATAGCTGGACAAAGCCACTTTTGACCGTTTACCACGTTAGGCGATAGGGATCATAATTATTGTTAAGGAAAAACTGGCACACTGCTCATTTTCTTTGTAATCTTTATGTTTGTTAATTATAAAAATAATAATCTTTATTGTTGTTATACTTAGATCATAAGATAACATTCAAAGAGAGCTTGTGATAGGGCCTATTTTAAATAATCATATTTTGACTTTGATATATTAATTTGTTTTATTTGAGTTTATAGCTTTGCAACCAAAGACCGTTACAAATGAAACCTATAATGTATCGAGCCGTATGGCACAGTGAGTGCTAGTTTTGGCGTGTTTACTGGTAACACTAAATTACGCGACTGTGGCGACGCCCCCAACTGCCAATTTATATCGCGGGATCTCTAGGTAAGTGTTACAGTAATATCATTTTTTTTCGAATGCTAATAGGAATATTTAACGCGGGATCAAGACTACAATTTTCGGTTTATTACCACTAGAATTATTACATACATAATAAATATTCACGTTTCTACGTTCCTACGGGAATAGGTTTTTAAACGCCACCTGAAACGATCCTGACATATCTTTTTTGCTTCATTCCATTCATTATACTTCTTACTGCTGCATACACCCGCCTTCAGAAGAATGTTTATGAAGAATTTTTGATTGGTTTTTTATCTATAACTTTCAATCATATGTTTCCAAAACTCTATGTTAAACTATGAAAATAATAATACTGTAAATCTTTTACCCTCAAAAAAGCGTCCATATAAATAAGATTAGTGAACCAGTAACTTTCTAATAATAAAAGTTTTTATTTACCAACTACAAAGAGGTCCCAAGGGCCTAATAATTACAAAGAGCCGCACACTGATCGGAGATCGGTTACAAATCGCATCAGAGCAAATCAAGTGGAAACCAAACGCGTTCACATTTTATGTGGTTAGGCCTTAACTTTTTGCTCTGGTTTTAAGATCGATTAACCTCTACGGACGTAGATGATTCCAGACTAACCCGGCTTATGTTCCCAGGGCAGATGTTTGATGTCTGCTTGGGGTATTTGTTTTGGCTATTTACTCACGGTTCAGGGTTAAGGTTTGCTTCAGAGTATTAGAGAGTTTGATCTAGTGAGGTCCTGGATTAAGCAATGTGGATTAGTGTATTATTGCAATGGCCTGTTGTGTCTTAAATAGTTGAAGTTAACTCTAGTTTGCAACAATAGATGGCGTCTCAAAACATGATTAGCTTTCCTTTATTACCATTATGGATTCAAAGATTTCAAGTAAGTCAAAAATGAAATAAATATTGCTAAACTAAACAATAATTTATAACAGCCTCTGCGAAATTGTTAACCGAACACCGTTCATACTTAAAAAAAGAGTGTTCATTTATAACACACGTCGTTAAAACTTAGATTTATACAAAACTCTTCGTGATGTGACGTCTGTCGTATATATTCCATTGGAGTTAGTGCGGTAAAAGTTGATTACCACACCTTTACAATGTCGAACATGAATAACAAGGGCTTTTAGTGTTTGTTGGCGCTCATTATGGCAAGAACTATGTTGTGGAGCCATTGAGTGACACCTTTAATGACTTGACAGATTACGTTTCTTTTGAACTTTTCTGGCCAAAGTTACCTACAAGTACTACTACATATATTATACTGTTGTTTTTTTTCTCATACGGACAAATACTTATATCTGTTTTTTATATTTAATAATATTCAGGGTTACTATAGGTAAAGTGACCTTTAAATACCAGAGCCTCAGTTAGATTATTTATACTACTTTAAATACACACGTAAACGTCATGCGTATTTCTCTACATTAGGTAGGAAAAGATCTCGGATCCCAATTTGTCTTTAAAGTAAATCAAAACTATATAATTATATTTACGCCGATATTGTAAATTTTGTGTATACATGTATTCAGTTATTAGTATTAGAACTTATTTGGACCTATAGTTTTAAGAGATTCGCGATTTATACTCATGATTAATAAATAACGGGACTTATCGTGTAAGTTTTTATATAATAAAGTTACCTTTATTAACCCGACGTTGCAGCAGCCATTATCATCATTTATTATTATCATTATTATTATTTGGACCTTTGTCGTTCACCTCTTTACAAGATCTACTTTTGAACACCAGTATCAAATAAAATTTCCAAGTAGGCGTTAAAACTAATTTAATATAAAAAAGCCCGTTAGTTTTTGTGTCTATGTACGAGCAGGCTATCAAATTTTATGGGCCGTTATAGTATTACTAGACTTCGTTGTTAATCACCAACTTTCTACTTAAGAAAGTACGAGTAAGCTACAGTATTACTCTAAGAAGTATACATGGCTGTTTCTTTAAGCTACGTTGTGTGTAGCTTATTGTGCATACATTTATTGTTAAAACGAATATAATTGCATTTTGTAAATCTATTGGGAAACATATAAGTCAAGTGATACCGACACTTAGTAAACTCTATAAATAAACTTTGACTGTATTTAGCTTAAAATAAACTACAATATAATTGCCACAAGAACCTTTTAAAATTGCAATAAATAAATATGTAAGAAAATAATAATTAAAACGTTGGGCACCAAAACAACAGTAGTAACTAATATCACTCAATTTCTAATATTGTCTAGAAATTTGTATTATCATTTCTGACTTCTGATTTCTCATTCCTTAACAAAGTTCATTCATGTTTATATTAATTTTGTTCCTTGAAAAAACCTCTTTTTATCTTCGATAAATGACTTCTTCAGCACACTTAACATTATCAACATGACTTAAGTAGGCAACAATTCACGTCGAAGTAGTAACACAACTACCGTAAACAACAATTAAGTTTGCAACGTTTATGACATCGTTGTCCGGGACGGGTCTTACACACTGAGGTAGTTAAACATTTATAAAGTTATTTATCCCCGTGTTTATCGTGTAGCTTTTGAAGGAATTACTTTCGCTTATATGATGTGTATTATATTGTTTTGTTACTAGTAAATTCTCTTTGTAGAAATGTTTATCCATATTGTATTGTAAAGTGTGGATATATTGATTACAAAAATTCTATTTAGAGTAACATAAGATTATTAAGATGCTTTACTGTGCCACTTCAATCATCTAATTACCAATTAATGCTCAATGCTATACTCTTACCAAAAAAAATCTATTTACTTTTAAGAGGAAACACACATTTTCATTCACAAAATACATTATGAAACTTACAATACAAAAATCAGAAATAATTTAGAAAATTAAAATTAATTCGTAAAATTACCTATCGGACCCAAGCTTTCTGTTCAATGTGGTCGGTGTACACGTAAAGATCGTGTTCACTCTTTTATATGAGTATAATTTCCATGCCATAAAGAGGTTCTAACCACAATTGGATTTTTCATCTGGACTGCTGAATCAGCGTCGCGGTAAATTGAATATCCGCACTTAAAAACTTCGATTGCGCTTAAAGGGCAGTCTTGAGGCGTCACCGGACTTCTTATTGGGAACCAATGGGACTAAGGATCTAGTGCTTTAGATGGACTCGTGATTAGAATATGTTTTATGATTGATTAAACGGTACAATTTCAATGCTAAGTGACAACCAGTGTCAGTACATTTGACTTCTCTATATCTTAAATGACGCTTTGTCAATATCAATTGAAAGTTATCCAGCTTATCCAGCAGCAGCATGCAGCTATCCAGCATATTGCTATTGACATAATATCGATAGGTGATTTGATTTAACATTGAAAAACACCTGTGTCGGGAGAATTCCCTGAATCTTTGAATGGTAGGTATTGACCTCTTATATATGTCAATGAACCAGAACTGATTTAGTAGAATCGATAAAAATGTGAACCCTTAATCTCTGTTTACCCCTCTATAGGTAGACGGGTGTAACATGTACATATATAACGTTGAGATATTATTAATCTCCCTCCTAACCCACTCTTTACTCAAACAGTCCAAACCAATCTAAGTTCAAATCATTGTCAACTCACCTTAGCAGAGTTTCACGCATCGATTACTATCCAATTTCGAGAGACCGAGGTACCTGTCGGTTGGCTTTTGTCGCCGTGTCACGTGCCCCAGGCACCAGTTGTTTAAAGCAATTCTGATGGCTAAGATCGAACTGTAATTTGGCTGCGGTTACACCCAATAACAATATTGTTTTCGAGTAATGCTTCTGAATGGTATCAATAAGTGTCTAGTATGAGAAAAATGATAGTTTCGGAATTGGTTAAGTTTTTTATGATAATGTATAGGTCCTGCTTGGTAGCGTTTAGAAATGTTATACTTTCACCAAGATATGGTTAAAAAATAGTATTTCTTGTGAACAATCTTGTTTTAAAACAATGCTGCGTTTGTTGTTGTAATTTTCGACTATATACAATTGATTTAATAACTTCAACGTAAAATATATTAAAAAGTTAAAAGTTACCTTAATCATCAGGCTTTAAACATACATAATTATCATGTTCATCTCTCTAGACAGTGTTCTGAAGAGCAATACAATCAATACAAGCTATATAGAAATCTTATATCTGTGACTCTATATTCTCTTATATTTTGTGTCTCTATATTCTGGACAACATAGAACAGAACAAGAGTTATGACTGGCAAGTCAAAATTTCTAGACTTTTTACCATCATAATAATTCATCGTCGTATAAGTATATATCATAGTTTCCTAAATTTTCAAATATGTATGTTCAACAAATGTTTTTGTTCACAATTGCGCTGTTCAGCGGAGTAATTTCCAGAATAAAATTCAATTTCGGAATACCCGTCCGCAGATGCGAGCTGCTGCATATTCTAAAACTAGTTTGAATTCCAAATGAAAATTGTTTTGTGAAGTTCAAGCAGCGTTTGGTTTTTGCTTTATTTCTTATATTATTCCTTTGTGCTCCGAAAGCTTCTCTGTGCCCTAATTTTTTATTCAAATGATTTTCTTATTTCCCATGCGTGCTATTTATTTTTATATAACCTTGGGACACGAAACCTATCATCTACTCGTGATACGTTTTCTTCTATTCTTAGGAATTTATATAAGGTGTCGCATTGACGAACATAAAACTTAAAGTCCAATTACAAACTTCTTAAATGGTATAGGAATACAAATAATTTTATGGATATATAAAGGCATAATATACCCATAAATAAGATATCAAAGTTTACAAACATACTTATAATATATAGCTTAAAATTATGTATGTAAGCTTTTTTAATTCAAAACTTTTTTTATATAATTTCTATTTTGTCTAGACCTGGCCTGGAATTAAGCTTGACAGAGGTTTCAAAAACTAAGGACTGTCCTTTCCTTAAGGGATTATGGACTTTCATTATACGTTACTTCTCTTAATACACACACGCATACACAACATATACTTACGGATTAAAATAGGAATGTCAACACTTGAAAGAGTCATTAAAAGCATAGAACAGTTGAAATACAACCCATTATGAACCCTAACCTTGTTGAAATACAGCTCAGAAGTATAATTTAGTGGGGCAGTCTAATCTAACGTAACATTTTTAATCGAGATTTGCATTTAAATTCGTTTCTTATTAAGTTGACTGACACACACCTAATCCTGCATAGGTATAAAACTTTAATCGAATTAATATTGTTAAGGCGACGGTTGCTAGGCAACGATATGAATTTTAATCATGGCCGCGCTAATCAATTTTGAGATCAATCTTGATAAGGTTTTGTGACAGTGCAGTCCGCGTTTGTGGCACTGTAATTTATTCGCTTATCCTTTTGTTGTAGGCTTTGTGCTTCTATGAAACTGGTTCGCTTTCTTCCTATGCCTTCCAGCAGATAATTACTGGTCTTGTTACCGTTACTGCATCTTGCTTTTATAAAACTACGAGAGCTCTGCTACTAGATTGCTAGGCTTAAACAGCGGTTGTACAATATTGTATTTATAATTTTAAGGCTTTATGCCACCTACTGTAATTGCTACTCTGTGTCGCTTTTCTACATAAAGAATATAAAAATAACTGAACTTTATTTGTGTAGACCTATACTTTATAATAATATATACTTAATGTTTTTAAATACTTATATACTAATATAATATACTAATGAATATCACTGTTAAACCCAGTCTCTATGACGTCCTTCACTAATTTTATTTTTATTATTTGTCCTTGATTCACTGGCTTAAAAACTAAGTAAATAAAGCAAGTTGCATAAAGGCAGAATAGCGTGGCTCCACACCAGCCTCCGTGCAGCTAGATTGATTATACTGCGCTGGCAAAAAGAATAAAACGTGCCTGACTCCCTATTCATAAAAAGCTCAGTTTGGGAACCAACAATAGTTACTGGCCACAATTTAAGCTGAAATTGAGAATGGTTTTTATAGCTAGGACGTCTGGTTTAGCTGTTAAATTAAAAGGTTGTTATCGGTATGAATTTTGGTATATTATTGGGTTGGATTTGGTTAAGATCGTACTTAATGACAGTAGAAATTAATTGGAAATGTTATCTGACTAAAGTCTATGAAATGTGTAATTGTGATGTTCTATATTTACGAACAAAACATTGCTTCTTTGAAAGATAACAAACTCCATAATTAGTTAGCTATGAAGTCAAAATAAGTCAATAATAAAAAATGTGCTTAACTTATGCGTATTTATTAAAATCAAACTACACCTCCTACCTATCAATAATACACTTTAACTCTTTACCACATGGTAATACCAAAGCCTTATTCACACAACACTAAAATAATTCATAGCAAAACTAGCATCTCAGTCACATGTCAAGAATAAGGACGTGAGGCGAAGCGAGCCCCGCGGCATACTCTGATAGAAAATTATTAAGAAAATTAAATGATCTACCGTCCGTACGCTCGCAGATACCTATGCCAATTATTGATAACATCTCTCGAGGCTGCTTGTAACCGTGAAAAATTTATAGATTTAGCCTGCATAGAGTTATTCCCTCGTCCCAAGAGCAATTTGTTACTCTGACGCCATCTGTACGCTTCGACGTTTCGTAAACGTACTGCATCGTGCTTGAATTATATCTAAATATAGGTGGTATAAACTTTTTTACAAAGCATGTTAAATTATATGAAAATTATACTAATTATATTATTTATGTACAGTATAACTGTAAATACTATTAGATTAAGAACGAAATAAACACCGATATAAATATTTATTTATATTATACTAGGCTTTAAAAGTTGCTTCGTTTACGGCCTTTCTTTGTCTTTTTAAACATAGGAGCCCGAATCCTAATTACACTTTTACTATACTCGTTTGAATAAACCATCAATCATGTTTTATAAAGGTGTGAACGATTGCTATCGCCTATTAAATAAAGATCCTTTAAACATACATTCAATAGCGCCATAATTACTTTGATCTCGGGACATCACATTGTGGCTAGTTTTGTAATTACCAACATTGTAAACAAGATCCTTGTGTGGCCATCATTAAAGTTAACTCAACTTCTATATCGTATATGATAAACACAGAACAGCTTTCTATTATTTCGTAATGTAAATAAACATTTCGTTATGGCTTATTTCTTTTAATGTCTATTTTCTATGATCACTAATAGAGACCTGTACAGTAATGTACATTCATAGAAACCACGTCCGTCTCCTTACATAGGAGGCAGATATTACGGATCCCTATTGTTCCAAGTCCTAGCAAACCATTTTCGCTTCATTGGTATCCAAACACTTCCGTATAATAGTTTGTTACTAAAGTAATACAACGAAATTTAAAACAATTTACAGTAACATTTACTGTAATATTTTAACCAAAATACCTCCTTGATTAATGCCACAGGTAGTATAGCGTGAGATATGCATCGTGGCTGCTGTTTGAAAACCCGAATCGAAGGTTACTAAGCTGCACTTTGGCTGGTAATTAACGAAAATGTGCGTGACACTGTCACCGTTGTTCTGCCTTTTACAAAAGGCGAAGGGATGTCGGCTCGAAAGCCAAATGGGTTATTACCTGGGTTAAAGTCACGCGCCCTGAGTAGGTATTCTGGTCATGTAGAACTCGAAGTTTCGGGCTTCGGAACTGTTTAAAATACTTTTTGATGGAATGTGAGTGTTGTGTATTTTAAAAGACAATACAAATTTAGTATATTCATATATGTATAATATAGATTCTATTCTATGTTGTGTGTAGAAGGAATGATACTTGATTTCCGTCGATTACCTAAGTCATTATTATCCCCTGCTCTAAGCACCATTAGTTAGGGGTTAGTCCAACATATTTTTCACTTCCAGATTCTTCTATTAGCCGATTTTTCTGCAGTCACTTCCTTGCTTTTCATGTCGTTATTTACACAGCATATCCATATCTTTTTCGGCCTTCCTCTTCCCAACCTTCTTCTACACTCTTGGTCATTGCTCTCACAGTTACATGAATTTGGTAAACGATTAGTTAAGTAAATGATATAAATACAGAAAACGTAAAATGCTTTTCATGTGAGTTTACGACCGTTAGAATATTTTCCAAGTAATTTACTGATTTATTTTACATTTATTGTACTAAAAATCTTCATTACTCTGCTCTACGAAGGAAAACAAACACTTATTCTGTTTCCCCATAACAAAGACATCTTTATTCGGAATAATAGCTCGATAACTTTATCCAGACCATAATACATCCCAATTTGTTCTCGTAAGGAAACAATGTACGTGCAGTGCGTTTGAACTTATTCAAATTGCATGTAGCCAACGCTGTCCCTGCTCGGATCACGTGGGCGGTTGATTTGACGGATATTTGCGGGATTTATGCGAGCGAGCTATTGCAAGGCACCGATTATTGCTGCAAGACATTGCCCAGTGATTTATGATGGGTGCGGCGCTTTTCAAACAAATTAGATAATAGTGGCTTAAATGTGTATTGTATAGGGACTGTAACCTAAGGGTAAGTATATGAGTAAAAGAGTGTGTTTCATTACAGTAATAAGAGATTTGCTTAAATTGAACTAATGTATATGTGGTAGAATGCTACTCTAATATGAACTAAGTGTTTATTACTAACAAAAGCGGAACTATTTGACAATATAATGTTTTATGTACTGGTAATTTAATATAAAAATAATATGATTTGCCTTTTTTTAGAACAATACGTATGATCATTACGTATGCTTTAAAACACATTTGAAAATAACAATGATATACGAAAGATATTCAATACATAATTTACGAACAAATTCATCATGCATTCGCTATCAAACTAAACACACGTCAATTACAAATCCAACGGAAAACAGCCATAAATATTGAACAAACCCATAACTTTCCAATGACATTCAAAGTGACGTTTAAATAAAACATGAGTGTGATGGTCACCGAAAAGCGACCACGCCTCCACCGCCCAGTACCGCCCTCTAGCTAATTATTGCTAACCGGTCTCTTGTTTATAGCTAAGGTGTAATTAACCATGAGTTGACGCCACCTGTTGGGCACAGCTGTCGAGACACCGCGAAACTTCAAAAGGAAGTCGGTTGACAGTGGAAACGGATCTAGGGGTACAGATGGATATTTGATAAGACGTTAAGAGGTTAATAGTGATTGTAAAATCTTACTGAGAGGATTTTAATTAATAAAAGTTTGTTTTTTAGCTTCGCAGTGTTTATCTGTCTCTAAAATGCCATAGTTAATACAAGTACCACGACAAAAATCAAGATTTATGCCTGAGTTTAACATAAAATATTGGTAGAGAATGCTCAATCAATTCATATGCCTAATATAAAAACATTTATTCTTTTTTATATCCAAATACTTCAAACTAATACCAGTAAAATATGCAAGTATATTATTCCAAAAATCAATTTAGGAAAACAGTAACGAAAAAATTTAACGGGTTATTAACCGCATATCTTGTTACTTTCCATAACCAAATACATACTTATTACATTACATATTATTTTAACAGACAGAGATTTGCTTTAATTCCATACCCTCTTTGATATTCCCAGTTTTCTATCTCTCACCTCTGCGTAAACTGAACGTCGGCGGAACAATTACTATAATTACATCGTAGACAAATATTTACCACAAGCACAGACAGTGGCCCCGTTGACAGGGGGCTATTAATGTGATAGTGTGAGTCGACCGACGAAATGCCTCCAGCATATGCCTTCAGTCCTATCAAGACTTCCCATTTGCTAAAGCTTAGACGGTTAATTATTAATAGAATTACCAGTGGCACTATATTTCACGGTCCAAGCTTTACGACGATAATCTTTAATAACGCTATATGCATAGTAATGAGTCTTCATAAATTATTCAAAGATTTTCTTACAGTAAATTGATAGTTATTTTTAGTATATACGGCAAAAAACTTAGGTGCTTAGGATATATCAATTTTAGATAATACAATAAACTGCTGTATAGCTAGTCTTTAATTCTCAACAAATTTATCGTAGGCACTAGTAATAATACATACAAGATTCAGATAAACATCGACTTGTAAGCTTTATTGTACGCAGTAAATATAATTTTCTGAATTCCACGCCTAATCGTGCGTCGCTAGAAACAAACAGCGCTCGCATCTAGTGATGTTAAATACTAAGATCAAATAATTGGACTTAGGTTTATCTGAGACTAGCTAGCTAAGTCTATATTCCTAGATGCATACTTTTGATAAGGAAGGGCCGCCAAAGCGGATAACTGAACAGACATCCTGCTGTTCACTTGATTTGTCTGACGATAGCAAGGTACAGTCGTATCAGTTAGGCCGCGAATGTTTGCCCCCGGTTTACTGCATTAGAACCAGATGGGATTTATTCTCGTAAAAGGGATATTCATTTTGCTTAGGCCGGTGGCTGTAATTAATTAATAGCAACGCCTGTAGCCGCGTTGAAACAGCGACCGGTTGGCCTATGATCACCGAGGTTAATACAATGTTAGGTGTGATCAGATCAGTATCTGGATGGAAGACCAGTTTTGGTGAACGAAGATGACCACTGAACTTTACGACAACCACGAAAACTTAAGCGGTTTTTTACACTTACACAAAAGCGTGTGTTTATTTTAGATTGAGGATTTGCGTAGTTCTATTTTGTAACAGATAAGCAGTAACATAAATTTAAAATATTACTCAATAAACACAAAACAAAAATGCCTCACACGTTGGGTGCTGAAGATAACTAAAAATACTACAGGCATAACTAAAAACGAGCAATCGTCACGCATAAACTATACTGAACAAAACTAGTAGTGGAAAAATAAAAGGCATTCAGCGGCCCACTGTTTATCATTTGTTAGTGTCAATATTACCGGTTTTTATATTTACGAGTCTAGACTCAGTCCTGTCCACGGCTCTGTTATCATTTGACATAGTGCTCTCCTTGACAGTAGTTAACTTTACTTCACCAGGTAATTGCGTAACGTTAGATTTTAGACGTAACTTCATTTACATAGATAGATAGGACATACCGATAATGGAGTTTGTGGGAAGCTGACAGTCTTTCTTTGATAGGTTTGCGGCGTGTACCTGAGATAGGAACATTTCTTCTTATTCAACTTGCGCTTGTAAGCAACGTTTGCAAATACATTCTGTTGTAGTTAGAATTGTCTATGCTAAGAACGCATTTTAGCAATACAATCGCGCGAGATGACAATTTACCCTTAGTCAATATCTAGAATATGTAAAAAAGTAGGTACCAAAAATGTTATTACTAACACACGGAAAAAACATAATTGTATTAATATTATCTCTGGCGTAGATTTTAAGATTTCAATAGATGCGAAAGAATATTCATTTAATGTTTGTACTCAGCTCGCAAATATTCCTCATAGTGAGTAATAACGAGTACGTTATGTGTGGAATGGTGGTGCAAAAACTTTTATTGTTCTCTCCATTAAGAGCGAGATTTTATAAATGTCTAGCATTATTGCTAACGATCGTCTGGAATGAGACGTACGAGGGGCTTGTCCTACAGAAGGATCAAGGACACAGCATTCAGATATACATAAGCTAAAGCTGTATTAAGATATATCGAATAATTAACAAGTATTTCTAAGACACTTTTTATTTAGACTTTTCTCAAGTCAGTGTGTATATATAAATGAAAATCGCTTAACTAGTACATCCTGTTTAATATGATCTGTGTCTAATACGCAGTAATAACCAATTGTCATCTTAAATTTTTACATTGTCGTAATATGATGTTCTGTAATACCTTTAAATAAGTTTAATGAGTAATTTTAAAGTATGTTTTCTACCTAAATTCCAGATTACATCACAAATAATATGATATATAGGAACCGTTGAGATCCCATTTTATACAGGGTATAAAATCTTGTCCGTAATAGGAAAGTATCATATACGTTGTGTAATAAATCTCAAAAGAATGTTTGGTCATTCCGTAAGGATGTTTTGTGGAGGCACCTTCTATTTTCCTCGTTATTTATGGGCCTATGCTTCTAACGGGAACGATAATTCAGAAATAAAGTAAAAGGAGCCAGCTCGAGTAAATTACTGCATACTTCAGAAAGTTTCTAAGGTTCATAATGTAAGTATCATTACGTACACATATACGGTTTGATGTCACTTTTTTCTTTCGACAGCTGCGCTTTTTTACTACTTATTTCTGTCCGCGCTATAGCTTAATTGGACGACAGTAGTTAGCGGTCATCGGTTTATATGGAGCATTTTATCTCTATGACCAGTTCATAAATAACGATTATTCAGTTTTAAGCGAAGAGGGGAAGCGCATTATCTTATCTTAATGCCCTGATTTATTTCCTTGCATTAACTAGAGACAAAAAGGTTTTGTCCCCGAATTTAACATTTTGATTAAGGTGTCTGTCCACATTTGCATGGCGGTGTAACCTTTTTATTTCATCACTTCGACGTCGGTGGCTCCCAGGTTGGTGATTAGCTTAATGGATTTCTCAGTTTAATGAATTCCAAACACGGTAATTGGCTTTTTTAAAACGAGATACGGTTGCTTTTATGATCGCTCACAAAATTCGGTCACCGCCTTTGTCTTTGCCGCTCTTTTTCCGACATCTAAATGTGGATCTTTCGTTTCCGTTGCCTAAAGAGTTTAGGCTTAAACATTTAAGTCCGCGCGGATGGCTTAGCAACAAATGATGAAATGGGGCTCCTCCTGGGTTTCCTGACGCATAAATCTTTTTGTTTGATCAGGCGTCCGTTCGTCCACAACGGGGCTGCTCCGACGTTAATCCCTAGACAATAGATCCGTATTTATCTCCAAATAGCAATGTAGCAATGCTTTTTGTGAACGATTCATATGATATAAGCCTTGTTTTTTATTTGCTTGTCCCTTTTTGAGTGTTTGTGTAACTACGAAATGGGTGTTCATTGATATGGTGGGTTGTGTTGTGTACAGATACTGCAGAATCTAATATTGTTATCATATTAATGTGAAAATCATACTATGCAACTATGACTTAGTTATAATGAGTTATTTTAAAATTGCTTTCAAAACAGACTTTGTTAAATAAAAAATAACTATCAAACAGACATTCCTAAAATCTGATCTCAGAACGCACCAACAATATTTGGAGATAGCAATTCCCGCAGAAATATTTCAATGAGCAAAACCATTCAATACCCTGCGATAGTATTATTCGCTAAAAACGATAATTGTCAGACACGCGTTTTGTTCTGCCGCCGAGTTAATATCGTTTGCAGAACGAGATGTAATAAGCGGTTGGAGATAAAAAATGGAATTCACACCCGAAGGTGTCTTCAACGTTCGTTAGGCGTCAAATATTTGTTTTGTCCTTCTGTAAATTACATCACTAACATTCCTCAGTTCTTTGGAGGCTATCAAAAAGCAGTCTTCTATATATTCAACCACGGATTTTATCAACTGTGGTTTGTCTTTACTTATGTAATGCAAGTGTTGAAAGCATCCAGGACGTGTACTTATTTCTTTTGAAAATGTGTTTTTGTATTTGAAAATGTGTTTTTGTAACTTTTTTGATCAATTATTTAATTGTGTAATAGGAAAAGGTGTTACACAACTATCTGCTAAACTATGGTAATTTCGATCAATTGTATTATGAAGAACAAATGTTGCTAAGATATAAAATTCTGCAATAAAATTAGTTGTTTAATTTAATTGACCAAGTAGATGCAAAAGTTCATAAATATATTCTATTCAATTGCTAATATAACTTTCTCTAGTGGTAAAATTTTTGTGTAGAAGAATAGTGGTTAGGTAAATGAAAATACGTTTTAAATTTGGCAGACATAATCTTATTTATATATTTGTTAAGTCCAGCGAATGATTTTAATATTTACAACAGCAAAGGAAGTTAAAATACTTGATCACAATAATAAATAATAAACAAACAATTAACCTATATTAACATTTTGGTCGCAAATGAATTCAATTTCTTTCACTTCGGAGAATATTCAATATTGTTTAAGAACTCAAATCGGTACTCTCAATAACTATGTCAAATCTTTAACCAGTTGTCATGTTGAAGGCAAACAAATGCAATATCTGTCCAGGGAAAATACAATTTCAATATACTTTATTATGAATATTCTTTTATACACTTAGTAGTTATCTATATACACTTTATTGCTGATGAAAGATTTTACTCCTACAAAAGACTTAATGAAATAGTTTGCTCTTGTACAATCGATTTTAGATGATATTTCGTAGACTAGTGGTAAACACATTATTTTTTAACCAATACAGAAACGATTTTTAACAATTATCTAATTTAACTAATTTTGAAAACATTCTCCGTGACGTTCTACCACAATAAGATGAAATATACTTTTGTCATAACGTGTACCTCCATCAGTGTATATTTTATAGGAAGGTACTTATCTCGTCAATCGTTTACCCTAATATTTACACTACTTTTAACTGGTGTTATCCTTACTGTGAGTTTCATCATAAATACAAGATCTTTCAGAGTATGACAAATTTACAATAACTTATAAATTACTACTTACAATAAAGCGATCTACATATCTTGCTTACGAAGGCTTAAATATGATTTCAGTGTTTATAACATAGTACTCACATTTGATACAATTTAATTACACAGTCTCCAAACACTTTTTCGCACTAGTTCACGTGTTCTTTGCTTTTAGTTTTTAGGAAACACTATCACACTGGCTTCTTCACGTATTCATACTATAGTCTTTTATATATTTTCACTGAATATATTTTTAGGAACTGAAAGCGCGTTATCCACCGACAACATATCCAAGCTATGACGTCACACCACGACATCTCTCGGCGCCATCTCACTAATCGGCAGAGCAGGAGTGATCACCGGCTGGAAGTGATGCTGAGGAGGCATGAAATCTTCCACCAGCTTACGCTTCAAAACTGAGGAAGATCCCACATAGACATTGGTCCCGGGAAATGTACCTCGCCGCCTCCTGGTCCAAACAATAGCGGCTAACAACGCCAATCCGAATACTATTAGAGCTAATAAGCATGCTAGTTGAACTTCTCCATCGGACACCGGGTATTTCACACGTTCTTCCCTCATGGAGCTCACGAGGACTGACATGAGCGGATCTCCTTCATTCACTTGGACGTCTTGCACGCTCTCTGTAGAAACTCTTTGCGCGCGGCTCGTGTCTATGGTCATGGTCTCGGACTTCTCATTGTCAACTCCAGGAGTTCTAGAAACTAGCTCTACTTGAATGTGGTATATGGTGTCAGGCCAGAGGGACAACGTGACGCGGGTAGAATCTGTGAACAGATTTCCCTTGAGTCCACCGCCATCGACCTCCCAGGTGACAAGATACAAGCCACGAGTTATTCTGGGTTCCCAAGCAATTTCCCCGATGACGAGCACTTTCTGGTGAATCAGAGAGATCTCTTTCAGCGTCCACTTATGTTCGTCGTGGTTCGAAGTGTTCGTGTCATGCGCTACCCATGTCTCGTCCGGGCTATATATAGTGACGAGTCCTTGGGGGTCAACAACCAGGACTCTTAGCAGCGCTCCCTCATTATTGGATGGGACCCGGGCGACCAATTTCTGCGTTTGTATGATTTGTCTCCATGGGCCGTCGGCGGCGCGGCGCATCACCACGTACACGAGGGGCGACCGCCAAGAGGGCCGAGGGGCCGGAGGGGGCCACCTAGCCTGAGCCCCACTGACTCTCATCACCCCTTCCCCCTTGGTGTGGATTACTGGCTGAGTCTGCGCCGCGCGGGCCGCTTCCGAGTGGAATTCGCATGCGACTCTGCAGCCTGGGAACTGTAACAACGGAAAACGGTATTAGGAACATTCTCACGAAATGCTGCGATGGGAGGAAAAAACAATGAAGTTCACTTACGCAGATATCGGTCTCAGCGCACACTGCGCCCCATATGTGGTAGTTTGATTGAAGCAGCTCGCAATTCTCCCAGCACTGCAACAAAATGCATCTAATTAGCACAATTTAAAAATGCACATTTTTTTCAGTATACTGTGGGATTTTAAGATTAATCGATAACATGTTTTTTATTAAGGTGTTTTTATCATATAAATCATATACAGTTTGCGGTTAGTTTACTGGGCAATAGCACCATAAAAATATAATTATCAACAAACACACCATATTGATGAACTATTCCTTATTTCGATAGAGACGCAGAGCCAAAACTACCCAAATTGGGCGTATTTCCCTGCAGTTAGAGAGCAAGCCGGCGCTACAAAGTCGCGTGCGAGCGTTAGTCATTACTTTCGGAATTAGGGCGGCTCGTTACGGCCGAGTCGAATGCAGCATTTGTCATCGGAAACACTCATTAGTTGGAGTTGACGTTAACTCGACGCCGCGAAAGTCCGCCTCTTCGCTGAGCTTTAAATATTGCTATATTTCACTATCACAGCGTGAACTGAAGACGTAGAAAGCGCGCTTGTAATTTCAAAGTTGGTTATTTAGGTGGTGTATTCTCATTGCATTGAGTAGATAGTTACTTTTGCTTAAATTTAGTATGTTATTAAATATATAGAACTTTAGCCTAATAAAAAATATAGGTACTACAGATTTCTGTCAATAGACTTTCCGTTTAGAGGAAATTAGGTATTTTCCTAACAATACTACCAGAATATATTTATTTTCACCTAATTGCATTTGGACAAAGGAATGTAGTGTACCAGTTATGCATTTTATGATGCTACTTATTTTCGTACTTCATACGTTTTAGTAGCGCGACTTATACGCTATTACGTTACATCTATTTTTGTCTCATAATCTAGTTTTAAACCCGTGCTATTTTGTGACGTAAAAAGCATGCTAACTAGCTGCCATTCTTTGCGGAAATCATAGAAGGCGAAAAGCAGTGAAACAGGAACCTAACAAATAATAGGCTAATAATCTGTCACTAGTGATTTATAATACATCCGTCACAACTCCGCTTTTAATGTTATGAATAACCGAGTAGATATTATATCTATGAGATTTTTGTTCACGTCTAAAGATACGTATATGTATATTATTAATAGAGTTATAGTTAATTCGAGGCTTATTGGCTAAACTCGCACCATAATAACAAAGTTGTTAAGACTCACCATGAAGCAGTCCTGGCCTTGAAGACACGAAGACTCCCCGCCACGTCGAGTCGCCGCGAACTGTGAACAACAAGACAACACGTCAGTCTAACAACATCCAATCTTATGAACAAATTGAAAACAGGACTCGGGGAGACGATTAAAATAAAATTACCTCTTTAATGCTGTACCAAAACCAATATCGTTACAGACGTCACATTGAAAAGGAATCTTTATAGCAACTGCCACGGACTAAACTGTTCGCATAAAAACCTTGTGTTTCGTGTTATTATATCTGAATCTGATGTGACTTTGCTGCTTTACATACTTTTAAAGAGTTTACAGGTATTTTTTTATAAAAATTATATACTATTTATGACATAATAATATTAAAGCATTGCCAGAGGAGTCACGATCTTCAGTCATATACTATTTTTTCGTATATTAAGTGATATCTTCACCGCAAATAGCATTTTTTATGTTAAAGATTATATTTTGAAAAAAGAATGAAACAAGCTATACAAAAGCTCGTGAGTAATATCGCTGGACGTAACATCTTTTATCTAATGGAGAAAGCTGTATTTGGTCATATTATTAAGACACTCATAATAACTGTCGATACAATGAAGTATGTCGGCTCGCTAGCGGTAGAGACATAATTTTGTGCCATAGTGAAGAGATTTATGGTCAAACTGAATACAAACTCAGAACATTAGACCTACCCTACAAGGCAACTAATATCTGCAACTTATTTAAACAAAAGGTTAAAAGTCTAGTTGCGAACTTTATTGTTATTTTAAATAGGTTCAACGTGTATTTATGCATAGTTGTCAAGTCCTTTTAAACTAAATGCACGGAGAATGACGATTTTTAAATTGAATGACCTAAGATTGATACATATCTGTAGTAACTTAAAGCATATTAGGGTATTGCTGGAATGAAATAAATTATACAAATATGGAAAATTAAGAAATCCCCTGGTTCCTTCATTACCAATTGATACTGGGAAGAATTACAGTTGGAATATATTTAACAAAATAATAATAATTCGTCTCTTAATTAACTCTAGAAAGTCTGTTTGGAACGACAATAAATTGAGCGACAAACATATTGTAAGGTTTTAATTAGGGCCATATCAACCTGAGCGTTCCCATTGCAACCTCATATAAAAGGTCATTTAATTATTCAGAGTAGGTTCAACACACGTTATCTTATGGCTACGTAGTACAACTCACGTGAACTACTATATGTAGGAGATGGGATTGAACTGGTTTAATGTGTTTGATAAAATGACAGGCATCTGCTTACTGTCCGTGGGCTGGTTAATTGCTGGATCTTGCGGGCGAAACGATCGCTCGAGGGCGCAGAATATTTAAAAGTCACGAGAGCATCGGCTGAAGAATGCGTTGCCAATGCTTCGATGCATTTAAAGTAGAACGCATTACTCAGATAAGTTACTCAGAAGAGAATTTAGAAAGGTCAATTCTATCACTGTTTTCTTGAGTGCGATTAGAAAGTGAAAGAATGTTGAGACAAAGAGTTGCGCAGAAAACAAATAATTCAAAAAGAGAGGTCACTATTAGTTGGGCCTAATGACAGCAATCTGTGGCAGTGGCCATCAGCCGGCCACGGTCGTCTACCCATCATTAGATGTAATCATTGTAATTTTTCACACAATTCATTCCTTCCTCTACTTTTACAATCTGGGATTGAGAAATGTTATTTCACGTCAGCTAATGAACACAAAAAACAAACGGACACAACTAATGTATTGTATGTTTGCTTATGTAAACATTTGGATATCGTACGCAGACATCGAGTGAAGACATTCGACTTTTGACCTCCCAAGATTGTTCAGCGCAAAGGTGAGAGAGTTGTTATGATTAATGAAACTGTTTGCTCCACCAACGTTAGCAAAGCTGTTGCGAAATTGAAATGTTGGAAATATTACACTATTTGGCATTTGTTTGTGCAAAGGCATAAAGTGTCTAATCAAATAAATCTAATCAATTCACTTTGATCAAAAATTTTCAATGATGTAGTGATTGTTTAGAGCGGTATTGTTTGGGTTTTCGACAGAAGGCCAAGAGGCAAAGCCGAACATTTCTAAAACAGGTTTTTGTTGTTCGGAATTTGAGCTTCATATTGAAAACAGCCCTACGGAGCAGCTTGCACTCTTAAAGATCCCGCCATCAGATAATTTTAGTAAGCTAAAACTCTATCAAAATTTAAATTTAGCTAATGTTCTTTACCTATTTTGATGGGTGCGATTAGTTATAATACAATAATTTCAAAATGTTAAATTACATGTCTTATACAGAAATAATTGCTGTTATAAATCCCAAAATATAGGTTCACGAAATTAGGCGCTTTTTCATAGGCGCTTGAACCGATAGTTTATGTTTTTGAGTGAATCGATTAAAGATAATCGATGAGTGCCCCGAGCCAGAACTCGATAAAACTAATCGATCGACGAGCACACTCGGCCGTTTACAATCAATCTATCAAAGTGTATGTTACTCAACTACTGATGATGTTCATTTATCATGCTCTGTTATTGTGTGATGACTTAAACAAGGAAATATTCAACTTAGATTTTAGTTCTTTGCCTGCCTAAATTTTATTTTTGCTGTACATGGATCGGTTTGCACTGAACCGATCATTGAAACAGTCAGAAGTTAAATATTTATATTCATACGAGAGTTGTACCATAAATACAGCCTTCAATATACTCGTATCTGTAAATAGAAGCCAAGACAAAATATTTTGTAATAAGTTTCCAGTAACCGAGCACAAAAAAGACATCCTTAAATCAAGTGATAATATCTCATAGGCACTAAAACAAAAGAATAAGTGTGTTCAATTTTCCTTCTCACTTGAGTACGGTATAAAGCATCACATACATTTGCATACAACACGATAGGAGTGAAAATATTAAACATCTTGCGTATCTGATAAAACGAGCACAAACAGAATGAATTATGATTTCACATAAAGATAAAATACAATATTAGCTAGCGAACCGAATGCGAAGAAAAAACGCAATTTCGTCGACGCACATTTCACTTCATCACAAGAAGTATGCTTTTTATTAAAGATGTTCCTCATGTAGGATCAGCTCCTATATAACTATAACGTTGTAATACCTAACTATTGTTTTCAATTTATGGATAAATATTATCCTTAGCTTCGATAAAGCGTCAATGTTTTTGAGGATGTATTTAAAATTGAAAGTTTTCTTATTTTTTGTAAATGTGTTTTGGTAGTTTAATTTCACATAGAAATTATAACTAGCTACTCAGACTAAAATTATAGTTACTTTTATGGAATAATGAGTGTAGTATACAATATCTTACCGATTAAATTAAATTACAAGTACAGGCCCTATGAATCAAAATACAGGTCTTGGCGTTCAGAAATAGACTCTCAAAGTGCAAAAAGTAAACTTCAAGTTATTGATATGGAATAATTATAGGAACTGGTTTTATGAATTAAAAAGGGACATACAGATAAATACTGACGTGGTCTGTCACGATGGTTTATGGGACAATGTAATGATCTTCCATTATTTTTCTTGAAAGGTGAATCTTAAGTTTTTGTCGCCAAGAATTTTTATCATAAATTGTTTTTTTATGTTGAAGTACGCCTATTAATGTTGTAAGTTTTATCTTTTTTCTGCTCTGGAATAGTAAAATATTTAGTATGTCCAATTTAAATAAGTATGCTTTTTTTTTCGATCTAAAATTAAACTTACTTATTCTCTTTTATGTGTTATAAAATTGTAGATATACCACCTGTGCATTAAATTTCTAGTAACATAAGTGTAGCAGGTATATTTGTATCGTAGAGTACCAATTTACTTTATTGACATGATATTATAGCGTCATTAAGTTTTTACGGTCACAGCCTTGCGATGAACAGGCCACTCATAATAGCTATCCAGAACAAACAAATACCTATCCTTCGACCATTTATAAGTTATTATTTTATTACGATAATCTTCCATGATGTTCTGTTGAATTAACCATAACTCATGTTAAAAGTATTAAATTTAAGCTGGAAAAACCGCCATCTGACAAAGCCAGTGGGCATGCAAACAAACACAAATGAAGGATTAAACCCAACCAAAGTCCAACAGTCGACAGCAACAACAATACAAAACTGCCGCAAACTCGCTCCAAATTTGATCATGTAGCGAATAAATTAAATGGGAACACAATCAGGGATTAAATTATGGCGGCCCATTCTCCCACCCACGCGGGATGGCGCGAGTTCACACATGTGACACTTGGACCAAGCAGCTGTCACGATGACAGCGACTGAGTTATACCTCGGGCTGTCAAGAGCCAGCACCAACCTCCTTGGTGCCACATGTGTGCTGGCGTGCCATATTGTAGAGTACGCGGCGCATACAAATGCCACGAGAGCAAATAAACCAGTGCTATAATTTCAAATCATACGGACAGAGAATGGGTGTGGACGGCACTCTCATTGTGTGGAAATGATGTAACCGCTATTAAAAGTGTGGGCTGTATCCCTTGAATATTTCTTGCTGTGGAGACGTAAGCCCATATCTGTATTTTATATCTTGCTGGAGACAATAGAATAAATTCTCAACAATAAAACTGGCCCTGTATGTTAAGTGGATTTCAAACTGCATTTCAATACATGACATTGTATTATGACACCGATGTCATTCCTGTATTTATTATCAAGTCGTGTACAATACACACAATACCCTTATTATGCCATAGGGGAATCAGAGATTTAAGTAAACCTAATCCTAATCTACCAAAGATGGGATATTATTTTATCATTTCAATAATCTACTATATTTATGGAACTAATACAAAGTGAAAATAGTTTGCGTGCAATCACTAGGATAAAACTGTATATTGAAATGGAAATATAGACTAATCAAGTAAGTGTTGTTTGGCTGATACACATTTGCTGCCTACATAATCACATAACTTTTTAGTGGTTTGGAGACTTAAGCCACAATCAGAACGATTTAATTGAAAAGATAAATGTTTATAGATGAGAGAGATAACAAACTAGATTTACATAGAAATTTAATGAATACCTACAAGAGAAGATTTATTTTAATTCAGCTATCTAAGCGATTAAATCTTATACCTATTTATATTCAATCTGTTTTATCGTTTAAATTTACATCAGAATGTAGCGGACTGAGTAAAGACACTAATTCGTTTAACTATACTTTGTTTTATGTCATCTTCAAACGTTGGGAAACGAAAAGGATTAATGCGAACTTCTGCTATTTATAAACGCTCCGACGCTACATTTGAGATACAATACGAAGAATACCAAGATTGAAGATCTACAAACATCACTTGGTACTAGATAAATAAAGTTAAAATAACTCACATACCGAGATATAGGATGTGAACGAGAATAAAAGGCTTAAGACCAGAAGACGCGCAGGTTTTTGAAGCAAAAGGATTACTATAAGCTTCCGATTTATTTTTAGTGGAGTCTATTTCTAAAGGAATACATAATAGGCAAACAGGGGTTTTATGATGTGTTTGCTTTCTTATTCCATATATTTCAAATGGAATTTGTATTGCGAAAAAGTATAGACTGAGCGCAGAATAGAATTGGTTCTATCTATTTTAACCTCAAGGCAAGGGTCATGGATAATTTCACGTTGTATCGATAGGTTTCTATTCTAACTGAGTATTCGTAACGGTCCTCTTGTATTGCATCGACGCACATTCACCCGCAATCTCGCCATGCTCGTGTAATCTCGAGCACAGGGCTCGTTTCAACGATTCTATGTGCTAAATACCAAATGCGTTTGGAATAATAAAGATTTTATCGCCATGGCAACAACGGAGTTGTCTGGTTCTTGTCCTAGGACGGCCTAGTAAGCGATCAATAGTAATGGGACAATTCGATCCAACGCAACCACGGTACTTGTAATTTTATGACCGAGAAAGTCTTAGTAAAAGTTTAATTATTTAATTTCCTACGAGCTGTTATTCACCAGAGACGATTTTATTTTAAATTGAAGGTTATTTAGTATCATCTCGTTTTAACTATGCAAAGTGTTAAGCGATGCATTACGAAACTATGGCGATTGGAAAGCTGTTAAGTAAAACGAGAAATAATGAAGTGATGATGATTGCTAGAGTATCAAATGCTCATCAACAGAACCCGGACGAAATAAAGAATTGATTGATTATCGAAATCTAAACACGCGTGGTTGGCGGCCGCAACGAAGCGCGCATCTGTCGCACGCTTGGAAGAACTTTTGGCTCTAACGAAAACAGACGCAGAGACGAAATCAATATGGGAGTCACGATAAAAAAAACAACTAACGAAAATCTTTGATATTAGAAAATAGGGAATATATCTATAAGATAGTAATTCTTGTGATACGTGCTATGTAACTCTAAAATCAGGAACCACTCTATGAATCAAAGTTCTTTTGAAACAGTGTTGGATAAATGGGAATGAAATGAAAAAACATGGTATCATTAGCCAGTCAAATATTGTTTTATTGTACTAAATCGAACAGTGGCTTAGAAGAGTGTGCGACCTAGAAGCTCTCCGCCCTGTTACAGTTGCATTAACATCCATCGCTGGATCCCGATCAAAAACGTGAACAATAGAGATATCATTAGACTGGCTGCAGCACGAATCACTTAGATCAAGATTTTAGATTCTCTCGTGAGAAGGCATTTTCTTTGATCAGTTCTGTTCGATACATCATTACATTCCGAGCCCTGCGATGCATGATATTTTATTGATGAGATTAGCCAGTCCCTTATTTGAGGAGTCAGCAGATGAAGGTCAAACTTTGCCTATTCTTTTTTCAATTAATACGTTTCATACTTTGAGAGGCAATAAAACCCCATTTTATAGTCTCTTTCCCTGAAAGGAAACCTAAATTAAGTATACATACACTAACGGCAGTAATTAAATTTTTACGATCTTCATTAGGCAAAATTTAACAGCCTGGCCGCCTCATTAACACGTTTGCATGGCTTAACTCAAAAACAGTTTTAAAAAACGTCATAAAGAACCTTTTCCCGGTAATATTTATTGTGGGATAAGTAAACAGTAGCGTTAAAAGCAAAGACACGGTTTAATCCAGAGCAAACAGAAAAAATTACAGAGACAGCTAGCGCGTACCCGGCGATGTAAACTCCATAAAGCCTCCCTCTGCGTAAACACGGTGCCGCGCAGGACTTTAAGTGAGGTAATCCTCGCCTGCATATCAGTTGTCTACCAAGGGTCGAGGGTTGTTTGAGCAAGATGCTGTTGTAACCGTCGTATAGCTAAACAAGGAGATCGTTGAGCACAAAGGTCCTATCGCTTGTTTGTAAGGGACTTCACTACGCCTGATGGAAATAAAGATCAAAATCACGCTGTACATTGTGCTTCATACCTACTTAAAATCTTACCTACTGGGAAGGGAAATGACACTTAACATTATTTTCTAAAGCTAGAGTGGATAAGTCATTACAAATACGATTTCGGACATAAATTATTATGTTTTTTTAATCCAAATCATTAGACAAAATTGTAAATCCTTAATGTAGCCTTAAATAGTATTAGTCCGTTAAGTACACATAAAATTTCTATTTCGGTAATTGATTCCGTATTTGCATAATCACAAGCCGATCGTATCGAGCGAAAACCTAGTCTGACTCTAACTAGTTTACCTGCCTACGCTTAATTTATAGCCAATTAAGTCACTGTTCAACTAAATAAACTGACAAGGAGATAGCACGACTAACTGTATTGGTGACTTGCGCCCAATAGGAGACTTTTGATTTTGAACTACCTTCTATATGTGTAGGTGCTTCGAGAATATAAACGCCTTGTCAACAAATGCACATTTCAACGCGACCAGTTTATCGAGCAACTCGGAACGAGCTGGATATTGTAGCTGGGATGACAAGTACATGAGTATTTGATTTATTTCGCCGACTCGCAACTACCAGGAAGCTAGAGCGAGCTCTTTCGAATCCTACCATGGGTGCTGTCTGGCTGAGCTCACTATAAATCCTCATTGAATGAGATCCTTTTCAGTACAAGGACTAATCAGTATTTATGATGCTAGCAACGTCGACCGGCGACTCTTTGGTAAAGTGATTAAATGTTTACATATTGTACTTTACCATAAAGATACTCTTATTGTCTGGCTCGAATCTATTGCCCACTTATCTGATCTAAAATTTATTTAACCATTCATCTGTCTGGCGTTTTATCTCGAACGAATAACAAAAACTACCAGAATTGATTTCGAACGAGATACAAGAGTGTATCTTTCTATGAAATCGTTAAAAGCAGTCTCAAGTGATGCGCTCAAGTTGGTTTCTAATGACAAAATGCGTTAAATGTCAATCAAATGAAACCGCTACTGGCCCAGATGCGAGCACTCAAGGCGAATGCGAATGGCAGTAAGAATAAGAGCGTTCTTTTAAGCCCCTGAGATAAATCAATGCCCTCGGGCATAGGAAGAGGAAACGTACGGCGGATATTTACTGTGATGCTGGGTCCGCGCTGCTTGTCTCGCGATAAATCTTCCGGACTAGTTTGCTTTGTAGTTAGCTTTATGGGCACTAATCACTTGGGAGAACTAAAATCACGAGTCAGGTGAATTATGGCGGTGAGAAGTGAACAAACTAACCTAGAAATTTATTTCATTTGAAGTAGCCTATCATTGAGGCAGCTGCCCTGGCGCTCGCGCATTGTTGTCGTCATTTGTTGGGAAATAAGTGGGAGAAAGTTATCCTACAAAATTGGTAAAGCGTCCAAGATCATTGATGATTTCTGTTGTGATAGGCGATAGAGAAGTCTCGGACTTTTTGTTCTCAAATGAAAACTTTACGCTTCGATTGGTATCCAATTTAAGTTGAGAGAGATCGCCGCGTCATCGCTACCTGCTCTTTGTGACATGGTCACGCACCGCGATCACCGGCTAATGGTCAGCACAGAGGCAACTGAGGTAAACTTTTACCTTTTTCTTTCAATGATGATGGTAGATTTTAAATCAATATGGGCCGGAAGGACCACCTGTGCATCCATGACATTTTAATACAGGCCAAAGCTATTCCCACAGATCAAGAAATGCTTAGATTAGAAATTAATAATTCTATATTAAACAAAATATAGCTTTACTTGTTATCATATGCATTCGGGTTTTCTATAATTCAAATCTAAGTATTTTAAAAAACTAAAATCTGTTCTTGTATAATATTATTTTTTGGCTACTAATGCTGAAAATATTATGTTTCGACTTTCTCTTATACCTTATTAATTGAACGAATCGTGCGTGGATACTAATAATAATAATAATATTTGGACATTATTACACAAATTGAACTAGCCCCTCGGTAAGTACATTTAAGACTTGTGTTAAGGGTACTAGTCAACGTATATTTAAGAAATGTATACATATTATATATAGATAAATACATATATAGCATATATAATCAACGACCAGACTGGAAAGCAGTAGAAAAGCGTAGTTCTTAACTCTGCCTCCACCGGGAATCGAACCCGGGACCCCACGAATAGCGTTCAGGTAGGAATAGGTAGGTAGTAGCCAGTAGAGCTAATCTATATTAGTTATGGCACTAGAACGTGCTACTCCTATAAGATTTCAATATTACTGGCGGCGCCTTGATCAGATATAGATGCAACGGCAGATAACATCCATCAAGCTACAGGAAATATCTAAGAATTAATTACTCCATGAGGCTTTACGCTCCTCAAGTGATCTACTAGATGCACCATTATTAGTAGATTATTCGAAGAACTGCAGTAGCACTTTCTAATACAAAGTGTAACGTTTTTTATCTAGTCGTACTCAGATCCATTTATTGATACCCCAACTGCCTCTTGAAATTGGCAAGAGATTAGCAGGAAATAAACGTTTAGCTATGAAAGGTGAAAAGCAAAAAGCCAATTAGACGAATCAGCCGCACGCCCTTCACAATGGCGGACGTGTCCCTTTCGCTTCCAGAATGCACAAATTATAAACAGTCCACTTGCTCGCAGCATACACGCTCACATCACTTCCTGTGCCACCCATTGTCAATTTTCAATAGAATAACTTTTATTGAAACGGGCTACAATACGACGACGCGAGGCCGCGGTCTGCCGTCATCAATGCTGGCCCGTGAATGGAGAGGCGGCATATTTTATTGTGGGTTTCGGTCACATTGTTATGAGCACGACCAATTTCAATTCCGTTGATTTCCGTTTCTCGAAAAGAATGATGCCAACGATCACGAAATGTTTGCGAAATGTCTCGTTTACCAAATTCAATCGTGTCATAATCTTTTATGTCGTGACAAATTTATTTCGTGTCGAATTTGACAAATAATTAGGCAAAAAAGGTGCGCCGGATGTGGGATACAGCTATACAATATGCATTGTTAGGTTGTTTGCAGGATTTATAGCGTTTTGTGGTGAAAACTATTCTGTAACATAGACTCAATTCAGGAAAAAGAATCTGAAACATGAATGCCTATTTGACTAAAGATATTTATACTTCTAAGTTCACAATTTGAAATATTTATAGATCTGTAAGCTCTTAGAACTAAAGAATTAGACTGAAAATATCAACAAAGATCTTCGACTTATCAACCCTTTGATAAATTTGAATAAATTTTTAGCAAGAACGACGTTCAAAAAGCAATACGCAGACGTGATGGGAATTACTTTATTACATTCGCGATGTGTTAGCTTTATAAAGGAACAAATGATAATGTAATTGAAACATCACGATATTCATGACGCTAATGCTAAGAACCTACTTTAGCTATCAGGACGCGTGCTTTGAGCGTGCGGGACTCAGCGCGTGACTTGGGCTCTATTGTGATCGTAATTCACTGGAAGTTGGTAGTCATAATGAGAAGTCAATGACTCTATGGCCGTCGATGCGATTAAGATCTCCGATATTCTCCACTTCAAAAGTCATTCCAACTGTCCAAAAAAGAACCACGAGACGAGCGACGGGAATGACGCTACACATAAATTGGCCGTCTGAAAATCGTTAATTTAATTAAAAACGACGAAAAAAGTATAATTTATGCAACGCTGCGTAAGGAGGCAAACAATGAAAATGCTTCATTCCAAACTTAACGTCACATAAAGTCGTGGGCTGAGGAAGGAGGACATGCAAATAAAAATAAACTTCTTTTAATTTAAAACAGAAAGACAATGAGCAAACAGAAATGCAAGAATGCGAAAAAAGAGTTATTCGTAAAAAGATAAGCCCGCGCGAGCCTTTTGCAGACGGAGCCAAACCGAACCTCGGTAGCAACAGACTCTAATTTATGTCCTTGCACAACGCAGCCTATGGGAGACAATACACAAAATAGAAAAATATAATCTTAGGTAATCAAAACTGATAAATACGGCTGGCTGATGTCATAAGGCATTATAAGGAATTAGTCATTTGATTGACTAAAGAATTTTTTGCTAGTTCATAATAAGAGACCGATAATTTTTTTAAATCTGAAAAGTTATTAGTTGATAATGATTAATATGATAACAGTTGACGACAGATTCTGAATAACTCATATTATTTATTTTAGAATCATAAGTGCGTTAAAGTAGTAACTCATATTTAATACGAGATATTATCTTAGAAAATAATATTGGTGGCATCAGATGTTCATTCTCTGCGGGAGTCAGAGCCTATACTGTTTATGAGGCTACGGTTGTTAATACTGATCGAATTAACCACAAATTATAATGTTTATTATCGATAAACTCTGATTGATTTTATCAGCCATATAATGTTCTTTCTAAATGTTCGAAAAAATTGAGCTGGGCAACATGATAGCTTTCTACGACTTATGAAGCCACACATGAGTGGAGATAATTCGAAGCGCGTTGAGGTGTCGATGTTAATCTGATACTTTTTCTTTGTTTTAAACGGACAACGGCCATTTTGGTGAGCTTTCCAACTTTGTAGCTGTTAAACTTATCGATAAAACACGCGGAGGCCATTAATTTTGAACAGATTTATTGACGCTATCAAGATGGGAAACAAAATGGTCCTTTCAAGGATTTTGATACTATCGTAAATATTACAACAGCTCGAGCCGCGTCAAATCACCCAGTTTCGTTCCCTTCTAAGGACATAACAGAGCATCAATTTGTTTACGAATTACGCATAAATTCGGCCCCTAAGGCAGCGGAGACAACCCAACGCCTTCTAAGTAGCGACAATTCAATAAAAGTTTATGTTTTGATTCCAGTTACGCTCCTACAATAAATAAACAATGCATTTGCATGTATTAAGATTTAAAGGAACGATAAGAGTGTAAATAAATATTTTAAAACAACTTGCGTAACATACTTCCGATTTATTGTGAGTTGAAATATTTTTAAGTCTACAATGAAATAAATATGTATATTGTTAATCACCTACAGTGATATTTTATACCACATGGGTAATCAAAGTCATAGTTTTTCTATGAGCTAAGTATTGTAGAGTACAAAACTTCATCATTTTTAAGTAGCAGCCTTTCCTCTAAATCAACAAAACACTTATCTTAATCAGTGCCAGGTGAAACGCTTCATGAATATTTCAAGTCACCGATTCCCTAAAATTGAGTGGAAACAAAAAACGCTGACAGATGGGCTTGGAGTTAAGGTTGAAGCTTTCAAGAAATAAATTTAGGTTTTTTCTCAACGACATTTCAAAATTAGACGTATCCGATCCAAGTGACGACGCCAACTGAACGGAACATTGGCTGATGTTATTGCCCATGACAGTCGACAGTTGGCATACAAGACTTATCTGTGGAGTTCCCTCCCTAAAACGCTTTATTTTTGAAACAACGAAGTAAAAATACTCGTCGCTTTATAAACTAATCTGGTTCTAACAAATGTCTTATTGAGTTATGTTTCTAATCAATTGATGATCTTAAAATGATGAATTTAATCAACATCTTAAGGAATCACCTTTATTTTTATGCGGTTTATCAATAACCTCAAATATTTTGCATACAAAGCAAAATGTTACAATCATAGTGACGTTTTCAGAATTTTGTTAGAACAAAGAAATGAAGTTGTACAACTCTATGAACTTTATATAATTCAACCATTGAACCATGTGTACTTAACTATTTTAAAATTCTATGCATTCTATTTTGTTACGGTTCGAGAAGAGTATAATGAAAATTAATGTATGCCACATTTTAAAGTCAAACCGTCTAATGTATTTTAAAAGCTGTAAAAAAGCGATTTCTTTATTTCTCTCATGAAACCGCGGGGTGCCTCGTGTTTTTATATGAGGAATGCCAAACGTGTCGCTAGGCCCACGGTTTCAAATAATGATCATTTCACACTAACGCACGCTTACAGTAGTGATGCACGATCGGAATAAAACGTTTGTTTTACACCAATTGTGGGAAATGGTTCGCTTTATAGTACTGGCTTATCCTCGTGTCAATCGTGAGACTAACTTTTCAAGTTCATGCAGCATAACACACAAAAAATAGTTGCGCCTTGTATCGACACCTCTAGGAATTTTGATCGTCATCGATTAAAGTCAAAGATAAGCGACGGTCCCCCATCAATTTCGAACAAAATATCTTGTAACTCCTAAAGATTCAGTTTTATGGTTACCGATGAGATTAATGCCCTGATAAAAAGATTTAGAACGCCCCGGGTCAGTTTCATATTGTTTATAAATAGTCTCTGAATTAATCTTCTCGACTGATTATATCGGATGTGATTTATACGACATTTAATATGCAAACGGAACGAGAACAATTCAAAGTGATCAAATGAAGATACTAGACGCTTAGCGCGGAGTTAAGTTTAATCACTTGGCCAATGGGAAGGGACGTAGGAATTCAATTAAAAGAATTTTTCACATTTGTAGTTGAGAATCGGGCTTTTTGTCGGGTGAGATCGACGCTTAATTAAGGCGTAAATCCTCCCCTCTCAATTCGATTCCGCCCCGGCCGCTCCGTGTGCAATGAGTAAGTCCAGTTGCTTGCGTGTACGCAGCGAGATCTTAAGCCCCGCCCCCCGAAGGGCTCCTACGCTGCACTTTCAACTTTTTGTTCGCTTTTTGCTTGAACTTTTGTGTAATTGCACTCATTAAAATTCATTTATCTATTCTTTTTTTGAATTAAGTTATACAGCGGATTATAAGACGGGTTTTTGTTGGCTAATATTATGTTGGGTCATGTGCACCTATAATTAATGCATGGTACTGAGTACAAGTTCTGATCAATAAATAAAGTTTAGTTCTATTTGCAATAGAACTACATGCTCACTAAGCTAATAAATTACCCCTTTACTGGTTGCAAAATATGTTCAATGCTAAATATCCATGTTTTTAGTTTAAGTTACCCAATAAAACTGCTCAAGTTATATATTAAATTGGCTGTATGTAAATTATACCTATTTGATATTAATAGACTTTCAATATTTTATAATTTTAAATTGATCTATTGCGCATCAACTACTACTACTACTAACAGTTAAAACACAATGTCAGCAACATTTGAAACCAATTACCCTTTTATTGTTCCCGAATCTACATGGAACTTCCTTCCATTAATATCCTGAACAATACCGTGTGGGTCTTTGGACACAAAAACTAAATAAACGTCAAAAAAATCGGACAAGCACACAATAGTGACTTGGGGGTTAAAAGCGAAGCTGTGTCGCGGTAGCGGACACATCATTTATCAAGGGGTACTTACACTAGTCGGTTCCTCCGGCTAGGGAAGCCGCTCTTACCTCATTCAATTTAAGCCTAAGCAGAATAAATGCGTTCCTAGATCCCAATCTTCGCAAACACTGATGGTTTGTACTTTGTCTTATTTTGTACGTACAGGATAATGTTCAAGCGTCAATATTCACTGCCTTTTTTTAACTTTTATTAATGCCATGCCGTAGAAACGTTAAGATTTGGATTTCGTAAATATTCGTAATTACATATTGTATTCCTAACATATACTCGTATATTTTTTTTTGTTTTTTATGTACTATTTCTAGTGAATTAGTATTTAATAACTGCAACTATTGTGGATTTGATAGATTAGTTATAAAAGACATTTCTAATTTAATAGGTAGGTATGGTTTTAATTTGACTATTGACCATTATGACTACCCTATTAGCTGTGATTCGAGTAGATTCAAGAAGTAATCCGGCGAACTGAAACCTCTGACCACATCAACAGGCTTTGCAGTTGTGACGATTCTGTTAAGCTTATCTATTTTATTTCCCTTATCGAGTTGGGAAAGCAGTCTTTGGAACAATAACTTTTTATTGCTGCGACAGTTGCCATTTTGTTCTTAATTGAAATTGGACCGGTTTTAAAATATCGACTTTATGTAGAGCATATTTTGGGAATGTTGAGTTAAACTCTGCTGTGAAGGAACTCACTTCACCTCGGGCCGGTCTTATCGTCGGATCGCGTGACAGCCCCCACTACATCATTACTTATAGTAGAGAAACGTCGTGTAATTTTCGGTAACGATGTGTTTCAGTAATTGTCAAATGGCCTGGATACGTTATGATGTCCAATTATTTAACTTCAAGACATTTAATTTATTTTTGCACGAAACGCTAAGTAACATAATTTATTTCGGCCAACTGTTCATGCTGAACCTTAAATGCCAGTGTAAATGCTCACTTAATCTGCTTGAAAGCCATTCCGTGTAATATGAACATGCAGTAATTATACACATAAATATATTCATTGGTACATGTAACTAATTAAAAAGAAAATAAACAAATAGAAAACATATGGTGTTCTCTAGATTGTTGGGCGATTCAATAAACTTCTAATTATTGCTATGGCTTTCGGAGATATAAATTTCTTCACCTCGCCTCTATTATCTGTTGATCTTTAGGAGAAACCCGAAACCGTAAACATGCGTGCTGGGCGCGCACAGTTGACTATTAATTCTATGTCTGGCGAGAAATATATTGAACAAAAGATCCAGCATTCGACTACAGTATTTCTCACTACATCGGCGCGATGTAATCAGAGAAGACGACGTGTCGTGCTTATTTATGTATGAGCGGGGTGAGGGTGGGCCCAAATGCTTAGGATACAAACAGAATAATATTGATGACACTGCGCTGTGAGGGTCATGAATCATTAATCCTCCTCTCTCGCCTATCGCGCCATACCACTGAGTAGGCTAATTGACCCGATACATGGAGAAATCAACACAGTAGTCATTTGTGTAAAATAATAAGCACTACGGACACATCTCTAGTCATTTCAATAAGAACCATCATCAATATCTTAAAAGTGTTAAAAAAGACAAAAAGTAGAGGTAATTTAAGTTAATTCGGTAAGCAACGGGCAGGGCTACTTCCAAATGAACTCACCGAAACAAAAACGAAAACAAATCTTGGACAAAAACGCAGGTCATTCCTTGTTGTTTTTTTATGAGTGCTCCAACGCTCTAACCAAGAACGTGCATCCGAGCCTTAAGGCTTTTTTTCCTTTTTTCGTTTGAACAAAATTTTATTCTTCCTCTTGTACATGGTTGGGCAGCGATAAAATAATAATGCTCAGGTCGGAGTGGCCTCGAAAAGGTCTAAAGGGGAATGGGATAAGCGAGCTTCGCTAAATTTCTAATCGAGATTTTGTTTTGTGATATCGCTGGGCTGGCTTTTAAATGGTTCTTTCGCAAACTACATTTTAAGATTTACTGCACCGACTTCGATCTATAGAAAACTTTTGAAATATTCTTTATTATTCCTATTCTTTAGAACGTTTATTTTAACTACGAGTGCTTTATCGATAATTGAACGCAATTTTCTGGTTAATAGAACGGAAATACGTATTTATATAAAACATGATTTCATTTTAAAGCATATTGATTCAAATAAAAGATTGTAAATTCTATATTAGGTGTAAGCAGGTTTGTGTAAAACAAATAAATATTTATAGCCCTTTTTGTAAATCTAAAGTCTCTTCACAAACATTATCTTTTACATGGCATAAGTTCAACAACTTTATTAATTCGAATCACATTCAACTCAGTGTGATATCCTATTCGAAACACGGAGCTCGTCAAAATAGTAACGTTTTAAGAAACTACACATAAAATTTACATAAGAACTCAAGTTATACCCGGTAATGTACTCATTTCGACCCATATCTATGACATGCTTGGCACTCGAAGCTCTCTTAAAAATTCATCACACGTTCTAAAAGCTCTCTTTGCGTACAAAATACGAGTCTTTAAACTCTGACGTATATTTGTAGGAAGTTTGATCAAACTGATAGGACTGTCCTTATTTGAGTATCAAAAAACATCTTTACAAAACCGAAACTTTTCAAAAAAAGTTAAATTATGAGTGGGTATGCTAGGAAATCAATTACGATGATTGGCATAATTTGCTCTCAAAAGATCGCGATATGCACTTTAAATAACCTACATTTTGGTGGCAAAAAAGACTTAATTGCCTCTATCCTTCCTCCTTTTAAATGTGTCACGCACATCCCTGAGCAACAATAAATAGCTATAAAATTGGGATCCATCCCCAAAGGCCCAGGTAGCTGGCGGAATGTAGCAAAAAACAAAATAACGTCAAGTCATGTTGGTGTCTATCAGCTGCTATTGTCTAAATAAATTTTGCAATGTAGAAAGCGGAGAAATTTTATGATAATGTCTATTTTAGTTATTCAATGACAAGCGTGAGTCATTTTTAATATTTTAAACATTGTTTTTGAAACCTTTCACAGCACAAAACAATAATAACTGAAGTGAAAGAGACACGTGAAAAAGGCCTTTTTTATCTATACTTGCAACTATGAGTTTGGTATTTGAGTGCGTTTTATTAAGGAACTGGCGGAATCTTTCTAAATAGTTGTTCGAAGAGCCCGAGGCTAAAACAAACACGATTCCAAGGACAAGAGCACTGATACAAATACATTTATGGGAATGGCTTACGCTGATATTCAACTGACAACCAGTTTTAAACTGTTCGAATAAATAACGAAACCAGTTTAGATAGAAGACATCCGTAATAAATTTTATAGAGAGACAACCAATTTAATTTGAAAAATTTAACTGCGTATTCTGTATAATTACAAACGGTAGGTTTTCGGGGATGACAAGATGTTATTTATGTTTGTTTAGGAACTGTTTGTTTAGATGGGTTAACAAAAGGATTTCAAACTGGCGTTCTTCTCAAAAGTCGAACGCAGGTACCTGCAAATCGCGCTGACATAAAGGCCTACAGACGAATTTCCGAAAACTTCTTTTGTTTGATGCCGGCATAGTTCGGAGTACGATCGCTTGAATCTCTGTGTGTGGCATAAACTGTCATATTTATAGCGAAATCGGGTATTACTTCTTTACAATTGCAATATTATAGACTCGAATCAAAATTTATACAGTAAAGTCACTAATTTTGATGGTAGAAAAAGTTATGACCATAAACAAGTATTTAGATTTGTAGTATAAAACCTTACCTCTTGCAAGCAAGTAGCTCTGCATTGGGCCACTCTCAAAGGGGATGACACTTCTTCTTCTGCAGCCACGCTTATCCAAGATACGAGGGAAAGGAGAGACAAACGAAAAAGGAACATTTTGGCACACATTTTCTTTGGTATCCTTTATCCCGCCAGTCTATTCATACATCCCACGAAGCCGCATTGATCTCAATCTCTATCTGAGCTGCTTCAGAAACTACAGTCCCAGAATCAGAAAATCATAATTTTCTTTTACACATCACGATTTTTCACTACCGCCTCCAAATTTTACTCTAGATACGTTTAAAACAAAACAATAAATGAAATTCAAAGATACACAGGGCACAAGACGTCGATACAATCCAGTAAATCACTAGAAATAATCTGTTCCGTAGCGTGAACGCAAAAGCTCACGGGTGCAACGATACATTCACCTCGGCAGTTCCACGCGGACTAACCTCTAACCACCCCGCCTGAAGAAGCTCGACTCTCCTCTCCCCTCTAGTTAATTTGTATGGCTCTCTCGCTCTGGCTCGAGGGGCTCACTGTCTCTTTCCCGCACAGAACAAGTGTTGAGCCACTGCTGCCTTCATGCATACTTAGAGCTTTATGTTGGACCTAGTTTGAAATTATGCTATAGATGGTTTATTAGATTAGTGTCTTTAGAATTACAAAATTGGTACAAGACTTTTTTCTATATAATATGTAGATAAGATGTTACAGAGCAGGAAAACTTGATCATAAAACAATGTCTAGAGAATTTAAAATGTAATTAACCACAGAAAGTCAGCTAATTTATGTTTTTATTTTGTATATATGCTTTAGTAAAGTTTGCTTGTGTATAAGTAACCTTTATGAACATTGGAAAATGGTAAGTACATATGTATTGTACATTACTTTCCATAACTGTTACGTAAACATCATCTTCATAATAATTTATAAATAATTTTGAAATAAATATACGAACGAAGAGACAAAAACAGTTTAATCACTTTTATCTAGAAACTATAAGATACATAAAAATCTGTCGTAGGCTCTTGGCTTATTGGGTCTTTTTTGAAAAAAACATCAGTCAGCAATTCGGTGCAGTAAGATATCTAAATATGTTCATTAAAATAGATTAAAGAATCTAGGGTATAACGAATCTTCAAAATGATAAATAATCTATATTGATACCATGATAATAATAAAATCTTCATGAGATGACAATAAAGATACCGTCATACCAAGAATCTTTCTACCTTAAAAAAGATAAAAGTAAGCTATCGTAGAACCTGAAAGTAGTGAATAAGCAATGTATGTACAATGACTGATATATGACACTATGCGCACATACATGCTTTATTTACAAATACAACTTCCTTGAAACCTACTTCTCCTAACCGTTTAAGAGACACTAAGATTGCAAAGTTCTAAGAAACTATGAAGAAGAAATCACTTGATCGCGTTCCCAGTTACCCTTGTCAAGTCAATACACGTAAGAAGTCCATGATATACGAGAGCGGGACAAATGTAGGCCTACATAATTTATAGCCAAGAGCCGTGGAAACAAGGAGCTGTATTTTTGCGAGTTTAACGCCCGTCCTCAGCGCCGGGACTACAAAAAGATTAAATAAAAAATACCCTGTACGTGACAGTGCACAAGCTTTTCTATGTAAAGGAGTTTTTCGTTTTCTTTCTTAGCGGCTCTAGGCTAGCCCATTCAACGTGCCGTCTTTTATCTTCGAGACTTTCTGCAGACATAATCTGGAGGAGACCGTCTGGTATCTGTCCTGAAAGACGTGATCTGTTTCCGTTATTACCTAATCAGTTGCAGATTGAAGACTAAGGTTTTGAGGGTCTTGTTTATTCTTCACTTTCGAATATTGAATTCAATAATGTATATGTATAAGCATATAAAACAAAAGAGGGACCTAAAATAATTATTTATAGATATAATTTCGTGTCATCACATTATAATACCATTCCTTATGAAGATGTTTAAATGTCCATCATTGTTGCTTCATTTGTCTTCGAAATCATTGTTGATTAGACGTCTGTGTACATTCAGCAAATTTCATGCTGTGGGGATGAGCTTATTGGAAGAGTTTTAAAATATGAACGCTTTTCTTAAAAACTGTTACGCACAAGAATATAATCGAAGTAAGTAATAATAATTCAAGTTATTGTTCTACTATATAGGTATACCGCCTACATGTTCTCAGTTGTGTAAAGAGAGGACACACCCAAATTACCCAAAGCCCTTATTTGCGTAAAAGTTTAAGGTCAAAACCGAGGCAAATACGCGGCAGACTTTCTACTTGTGCGGTCCAATTATTTACACTACGTTTAGTATTTTTAAACAAACAATTAAATCTGGTTTACTGAGCTTCTTCGGAATGGAAGAATAAATAGCTCTTTCTTTGTGTAGATAGAAGCGTATCCTACTTGTGGTTTGTCGGTAGATTGTTTGTTTTGGATACCTGGATGTGTTCGAGTTTACATACAGGCGGTTTTATGGGCAACCATCTCCGCTTACGATTAATGGGGTTAAAGATTAGTAGGTGCCCTTGGTGTTTCACGTAGTTTAATAGAAACTTTTAATGCAACATGAAACGGAAATTCCTGTTAATACGAACAGTGATTCAATTATATTGGATGAGCGAATGTTTATGCCAGATACTAATTTATATATAGGTTATGCCATATATAAAGGTTTGTCAGAATCATGAAATAAGAATTCCTAATCTGTATCTATTTATGTACCTCTCTCGTTCGTCTTTTTAGTTTATGTAGGTCGAATATAAAGATAAATAGATTTTATGTGACTGATTTGTTGTTGAATGATCAAATCATAAAAAATGGTAGACCATGTTAACGTGTTCTAACTGTTGCTAAATAATATCCTTACAGAATTGTCTATAAATATCCGCTTAAGCATTTCATCTCCACAAAAAGGTTCGTTATCTTTGACACAGAGTTCGACCCCTTTTTGTTTCCCTTCTGTTGTTAGCGGGATATTTTTTAGTGTCGTCACCGAAGATTCGAAGTTTATCTCTGTTTGTCCGTCAACGGTTTATGAGATCTTCGCTTGTCGCAATACATCCGACGGAACAAGCCGCGTTGAAAGCTTTACTGCCGAGGTATTACAGGCCTGAAAATTCACTTTCACCGACCCGAGGCATAAAAAGCCGTATGTCGACAGAGCAGGGTTCCAAGGATGCTGTTAAACTGGAATTTGCTACCCTTTACGAGGGGCTCGTAAAAACTGAACTGAAATACTTTTTGATTGCTCTGCGTTAAAAATGAAACAAAAAGTACGTGAGTCCTGTCTCAAGATGTTTGCAGTCGTATATTTTATGCTGACTTAGCAAATAGCACATATTATGTTTGTAAAGTAATAATCCTTTTGCTATGTTAATCGATTGTTACATAACGAAGCATATTTTTTTTGCTTTAGGGGCGTATCATTTAAAAATCTAAAAAACGAATGAATACAAAACCTTACGCAGCTGTTGCACAAACCTCAAATAACAAAAGTTAAACATTCACTTCTCGTCGAATCAAACAATTTTCAAGTTCCAAAGGGAATTAGAGGCGACAAAAACTCAACATAAAATACGCGTGTTTGCGTAAATTGGTATCCACTCACTTCCCGGGAAGTATCCGTACCCTCCACAGTCGTTCAGAGGTATTAGCCAGGAGAAAAAGATATTGGAATGTCGAGGGAGGGAATTTAGTAATTTAGTTTCGGCGAACAAGGACGCTAATTAGGAACGTAAGAAGGCCTCTAAAAGCTTAGTGCCAGTCCGGCAACTAGTCAACAACGAGCCAGCGGCTTTTGGCACTAAGCCCTCAGAAATTTGTGCAAGTTTTTGCATGTATGTATGCTGGAGTGCATGAGGGATTTTAGTTTTGCGAAGCTTTCAACAAACTGTTTGGACGGACTTACTTGTGGTCCAGTTTTACCTCCCAAGGCGAAAAGTTATTTAGGTATTTGCTTAGTTACATTAACTTAAGAAATTTTAACTAAAAATGTGTACATTAATATCGTGAGTCCCGTTACACTTACCGTTTAGTCCTGAGACATAATGGGATGTCAATAGAATGCTAATTTCCTTGCCTTTCCTTCCGGCACATCGTAGGAGGCGACTAATGAACTAAGGGATATTTCAATTTAGTGTCATCATGACACCGATAGTAATGCTCTTTAGAGACTTAACGTTACATCCATTTCAGAAAGATAAAAGGACATTAAAATACGTGTCTCGCTGCTTGAACTAAATTAAATAAGAAATCTTTGCTTTTAATAATAATGCAGAAATTACGGTACAACTATATCAACAACTTAATAAATTTCAGAAACTATTTACTGACTCAACCAAGTACTTTTAATATTCATAATATCAGAATAAAGTATTTCATAACAGGGAGAAGACAATGTAAAAACTTGACGGATAGAAGTTTAACGAAGTATTTTGTATCCCGGTCATCGCCCCTCGATCCGAGTGGAAACTGAAGAAAAACTCTTATTTCAGAAACTTTTTGAATTATCTCCTTTCTTCGGTACAGATATGAGGGAGTCTTGTCTCAAAGGATTTCGCTCACACGTTGTTAGGGACTTTGATTAGGAGTTGTAAGGAGAGAGCATTGCAACGTTGTAAGGTTTTATGTTGCACTCTTTTGACAGAACACTAAATAAAAATGGAAATTCGGCTGTAAAGAATTTTGGCTATAAGAACTTTGTAGTAAAATGTAATTCATTGAAATTATTGCTCTAGTTATGGTAAATTTATCCATTTGCAGTCTTATCAGTCAATAATTAAAAGATATACAACCTATTATATTGCTTACAGAGGTACTATCTATAAAGATACTGTTTATTTAATGTATATTAGTATTTTATGTTGTTTGGTGTGCATTCATCACGTCTCTAACTTCCCTCGAAAACGCGGTTTTGAACATGTGTATTGATACTATATTTTAGTGTATATTTACTACTATGTTTAGAATAGGAAAAGGAAAATGTTCGTGGTTACTTGAAACATCTAATAATTCATTCGGAACTCGTGCAAATCAAAACTGATGGTAATTATTAGCGTTCTACTCCAGGTCGCTCGTAATTCTCAATAATATTATCCCAGCTTCTCAGTGAGGAAAAATAAATCAGTATTGTAATCATGTGCCTTGCAAGATCTTTTGTTTGAGCGCAGTAAAGCTAGTTGTTTGACTTATACTCGGTTTCCTTGGCAAACTTTAATGAAGTTTTGTTTTATTACTTTCACCCCGAGAATATTTGTGCTCAAGTTTACGAGCCTGTTAAACGCAAAAAGATTTTAAGACTTTAGTTATTTGCTAGTTGATAATAATACAAACGTAGAACAAATAAATAGAATTTTAATGCAACCGTAAAAATGTGTTTGTATTGTTTTTGCACATAAATGGCGTTTACGACCACATTATTTTAGTGCTACAGATGGGTATTTTTATTCCCGATGCATATCAAATGTATAAGACGTTCCTCACAAATGCATAATTCTCTCAGTCCATTTGTACTTTTGTTTTTTTTTAATTGCTGCCCATTCTTTTAGTATCCTCGCACCATTATTTATTTTCTACTATTTTAAATAGCAGGAATTTATTCTGTACTAAAACTGTAATGAATGCAATTTCTATCAAGTTGAAGTATTTCACAAGTACAATCCAACACATATTGAATCGCAGCTCCACACTGCCGCCGGATGCAAATCAAGAGAACCCCTGAATTTGTTGAGCAATAATAAAAATTCATGACGGAGTCACCCCGCTTTGTCAGCAGTAGCTAGACCAAGAAAGTTGAACCGCAAAGTTACATTTTACCGTCTCGGTCGGACATAATGCGGAAATGCAATTTCCATAAATTTTACACGTCGTGGGCAAATCCCCTAGCCGAATAAGATTGTACGTGACCACGTGTTATGACGGGATCCTAGATACCGCCCGTTGAATACGGGGACTTAAGATCTGTCTCAGTGATATACTGGCCTCGCCGCACTGACTGCGACTATCATACACCCGCTGCTGTATTTTTAAATTACATGTCCACTTTGTTCGCGCAAAATAGCGGTTTCATTTTGTGCCACACGTTTCAGGGAAATTGTTAGGGATTTCGCGCTACGAGCATTTTTGTCGTATATTTGTGAATGCTACTAAGGAGCTACTTTGAAACAATATTTACACTTGCACCGTGCACATGATTAGAATTAGAAATATAACATAAAATTATTTTTCCTCTAAATAAAACTGTCTAGTGAATTGATAGTTTATGACAGTCGGTGCATTTAAGTTTACAGAATGTAATGTATCGTTTCTGTCATAATACATAAACATTATCTATTAAAAACATTATTATTATACCTTTTCAACCATTCCCGGATAATCAGAGGTTTAAGTACACATCTCTGAAACTGTAGAGTTAGTGATTGGAACCAACATGTTAGCTTATCGGTCTAAATATATCAATTAATTCCATTGCCTTCGGTTGGTATCACCACAGAAACCGCTTGGAGCCAAGTCAAAGGGGGTTCAACAGGGTTCCGATAGCCGCAGCGAACTCAGCAAATGCCTCGGTGACCTTCTGGTCAGCAATCAGATTACAAAGGTTAACAGGCGAGAGTAAACATGGAATTTAATTTGATACCTTCCTCCAAACAACATGGTGGGATAAATTGAGCGGAATTAACTGTTGGAGTAATTATATTTGTACAAATGTGATTTAATGTTTCAGTATATAACTGTTTATTAAATTTTAGTACGCTGAGAAATGAACCAGCTACTTAACAATTTAATCATACGCTAAACAGTGTTATGTTCGATAATAGTTATTAATTTATATACAGTCTAATTAACTACAACGTACACAAATAAAAGGATTTCATGATAATATATCATACTTTCATGAAATTATGTATATCACAGAAGAAACTGAAATCCACATTGTTCCTTATTTACAACATCTAAACCACAGTCCAAAATGCATATGTTCTATATTTATATTCAATTAAAAGTACAATAAAAGAGCCTCTATACAGTAAGAGAATGGCTGCGAAATTGCAGAGGAGGAAACGCTGAGCAAACTAAATAAATTATGAACACAGAAAAGGGAAGATGCTTTCTGAGGGACAAATCGTAAATTTAACGACCGAAAGAATCCTTATTTCCCTTGGCTATTCATGAGGTTAGGGTGGATTCCTTGCTTACGTTTACATGGATTGTGCTTTTACTAAGGCTTATTGGAGGCCTAAGGGTGTAGCTGATGATTCTTATAACATATAACATGGCTTACCACCTGTCATATTGAGTACTGACTATCTGGTTAACACGTGGGTTCGAGGTGACCATAGAACACCTGAACCTCTGACTATCCCGCAAGGGTTAATGGTGGTGAACGCGTTTGTCTTTTGACTTAGGACAGTTTCCTTCAATATACCTATTAGCTAATTAACAATATTCGGAGGCAGGGCTTACTACATATCATATTGGATACTGATTGTCAGGTAACAAGTGGGTCGATACCCATCTACGTAACAAGTGGATATCGGATACAATCCCTGATTACTCCGAAAAGTTTATATTGGAGTGATTGTAATACATATTTTGCAGTAATTAAGTGATTCAATATCTATAATTAAAAAACAGAATGTAATATAACCTAAAGTACATAAACAATTAGGTCACATAAAAAACTGCTGGTTTTCTAATACCTTCAGTGCTTAATCTTACTGATCGATTTTTTAACTTTTTATTTTAATAAATATTCTTCAGTTTTAGAAATTCAAGGGAATAATCATAAGGAAGTGAAATTCCTCAATCAGGAACTCGTTTGGATCACAATCAAAGTGTTAAACTTCGTTTACTTCAATGGCTTTTATTATAATTGCATTCCATTAACACTCCTATTGTTACCATAGCTTTGCCTATAAAATCTCGAGTTAGCAACTCGTAATGCTTACGTGTCATAAAACTTCAATCAACTAACCGTCATACCAAGTTTATTACTAAAATCATTACCTATCTCGTATCGTATCTACAGAGCCCGTGTTAGAACTTTTTTGGAAAATCTCACGTGTTGAATGCTAATTACAGCTCTGGATCATTCGATGATTAAAAGGCTCTATTGTACCGGATTTGTTGCGTTGTAAAACTCTTGGAGCGAAACCGCGTTTTGGAGAATTATTAAGGTAATTTAATTAACACATAACAGCACCTTAAAGCCAATTAGTCACACGGCGCGCGGTTTGGGCGGACTTGGTAATTTGAGACTCTGAAGCCGTAAAATTTCGGATCTGCCTCCTCTTTAAAACCAGCCAATAGGAAGCGCCAATTCATAGTTCGATGGCTTCTACTGATCGTTGATGTGATTAGCATTGCTTGTGATTCCTTCTAATGGCTTTTTGTTTGTCATGTTGCCTTTATATATCACTCTAATTGGATTTCTAGTTGACTTTCTGTGCTGTGACTTTTCCGTATCTTCCTATTGGTACGAGTAGCTAAGCCGCCGTTAGCTTTTTTATCTGATTAGTGTGTCTCTACACTATTAATCTTCCTTTGTTTACGGATTCGTTATATTAAAACAGAAAGTTAGTCGTGATCACTACAACAAATATTATTCCGGTATAAGATTTAAAATTAATTTATATGACAAAACTATCGTCGTTCTACTCGTCAAATATAATATTTTACAATAACACAGCAAGATTTTTGTTTTCAATAAATATAACGTCCTCATATATTTTCTACCACAGAATAAAACGAATTTTATTTGGGAGTTTTCTTACAAAACATTTCTATGCGGCTAGATTTTCACAATCAGCTGTCAAGAACACCTGAAAGGCTAATTATTTTTTGGCCTTTCAAAGGACACGACGGGAACAGCTGAGAATCGCGGTAATTACGCCCTCTAGCTTGAGAAAGAGTTGTTTTAATAATTGGAGTGTTTTTCTTAAAGATATCGTGGCAGCATTTTTCAAATGTAATTGCCTGGATTACTCCACGGTTCTGACAGCTCAAAGAGCGGCCTTTGACATCCACATTGTGGCCACGTCTACGGTTTACCTTTTTCAAAAGATTGTTTCACTTTTTTTTCTTTAGAGTATTTGTAAACATATAAATCTTTAACTAAGGATAGTATTAAATAATTGCTTACGTTGATATAACTCGCACAGATGGTAAAAAAATGGAAGATATATTACGATATGCTTTTTGGAACGATTTAGTAACATTAAGTAACATTAAAGGGTAAAGTTTTTATTAAGATTCTTGGTTTTAATATGTTAAATACGTATAGTAAAATTTGTTTGCAACAATATTTACTTATCATTCAACTAAATAAAAGCAGAGCTATATATCTAATCTAACAATCTCAAACAATCAAATAGATACCGATAGCTTTCACTCTCCACAAGTGGTTAAGTCTACAGCTTTTCCCTTACGCAAACATATCGGGCCAATACAGAATATGTTTAAAAAACTTCCGAGAGCTCATTTCATTTGGTTTCTGAGTGGGTATATTACGACAGAGTTAACAAAACGAGAGACAAGAGTCATATATACGTCCTCTCCGTTCGTTCAATTGTAACCCGATATTGCTCATTCACTTATTCGTGTTTGGGTTTAATATTACAAGCGATTTACTTTAACGTATGGCTCTTTAGCGACCGCTTTTTTGTATAGAATGACATTTGAATCGTCCGGTTGTTTTAAGGATGTATGGATGTGCTATCCGTCTGTGTTTTGTTTAATCAGAAGTATAGGTATTTATGCACATGCATGTAGCAAATAAGATCTTATAATTACCAGAATTTACTATAACCTATGGTAAAAGCATCACTGGAGTCACGTACCTGCGTAATCTCCTACTCGTTCCAATATGCCGATAGCGATAATATAATTTTATTATACTTACAACCTAGAAGAATGTTTCTTTAAATCCTGTGTCAACAACGTAATTTAAATTTAATTTGTAGACCTGATTTAACTTTTGTCATGTCCATTATTAATAAAATTTACTTACTTTGGACCTATATTTTGTGTACACTTTCTCGTAGTAGTTTCTAAAAAAAAATATTGTTATGTTAAAACAATAAATGTAAATTTTGTTCTAAATTACTTAAGCATATTCAGTTAAAACCAATCCAAAGACAGACCTAGTGCTGGAAAAAAATATCGACAAAATTATCGATGGCAAGTCGCTCAAGGCTTGCCAGATTGCAATCTCGATAGTTCAGTTTAATCTAGAGATTTATGGCCGAAGCCACTGCACTTTAATCCTCTCAATGAGAAAAACTAACGTTTTGCCAAGTTCGGATATTGACTGAGCAAGATACGCTCACGGTAATAACTACTTTTTATTTATCTTCCCACTGTAGATTGATTCATTCCAAGTCCAGGCAATGAGTTACTGAGTTGATGTATTTTATACGTTATTAATTTATAGTGCACACTGAGTTGATGCATTTTATATATTATTAGTTTGTTATGCATACGTACCAATTAGCATATGATACTGATAAAATTATTACTAGTTTAATCAAACAAGGCCACAATATGACAAAGTTTCACCATTGTAATTATCTCGTCAGTGTACTTGTTGCGGGTAGGTAGGTAACATGTAACATTCATCATGTTCATAATTAATGTAATTTACAACATCCACCCTTTAGATGGTTTTATCTATTAAACTATCTACATACAGTTTACATAGGAAAAGGCGGTTGTTACTAAATGTTTTTTCTTGTCTTCCATTTATTCCGAAAAACAAATAAGTAAATTAATGACAATCAAAAATTTATGTAAACGTCTGAAACAACAAAACAAAAACGCGTTCACGAACATTCCCTTGCGGTAGTCAGAGGTTCAGGTGTCCATCTCCGCAATTACGAAGGTAGTGATTCTATGGCTACCTCGAACCCACGCGTTGACCAAATAGCCAGTACTCAATGTGACGTCTAAAATGTCAATATATTATTGTTTCCATTCTTATTACTTTCAGTATTCATAATTCTTCAATTTTGATGAAACAAAACTCTTGGTAGAGCACGTTATCGTTTATTATCCCAACAAACAATCAGGTTGTTTATGTTTAGAAAGTGCTTATCGTTAATTAACAGCTGTGTTCGTATCGGTGCCTTGTTTGTGTAGCTTGTAGTTTGAATGCATTAGACTAAATTAATAACAAAGCTCGTCTAACCTTCGCACTGAGTATTCGGTTTAATTATGTTTCTAAAGGTGAATTAAGATCATTAACAGTTTATTTACTGCAGAATATTATTTTTTCATCTATTGTAACTTTAAAGTATTCTGTAGTATTTTTAAATTTTCTTTCATATACCTATCTTTTAAGATGATCAAACGCAATATTAATAATTTTCATTCGTACAACATTTTTTCATTCATCATTTCAAAATATTCTAAAATAAAACGCTATATTAAAAAAGGGTGACGTCAGGAGTACCTATTACCGCCGAGTGTGTATGAGAAGATGCATGAGTGTCAATGAAGCGAAAGTGGTCTTTCAGGTTCGGGACTAATGGGGATCCGTGATCTTTCCCTACCCCTCTACAGGGATTATATCTACAGGGAATATAAACGCCAACATCACATAAACCAGATACTTCTTAATTTTATTTATTTTTCTTAATCATTAACATAATATTTGTTTTGGACAAAATCAACCGCACTAATGATTGAGTGATTTCCTCTGCCAATAACAGACACAATAAGGCAACCACAAATGAGGAATATCATTCGAAATATCCTGTTCAAACAAAATTGATTTGTCAAGACTACCAATATAACAGTTCGATGATTCTATCATTGGAGAAAACAATCAAAGTTCCATTAACTGTACCGCAATTTCCTCTTGATACTTCAACCATGAAAATGACTATAAGACACCACATTCAACTCCGGAATCTATTTCCTTTATCTCATTTCTGTATCAAAATTCGGAACTATGATACTAATTTACGGATGAATAAATCGGCATTTCTTGCATTTTCTATTGCTAATAAATTTATATATTTGTTTTAACATTGATTTAAATATATACTTATTGTAATAGTATTGATCGTGTGTATTAAGCTTTAAGCTTTGCAATGTCAAGGCATTTCAAAGTTAATTTTTATACTAAAATGTATGCATCGCTTGTATACGTACGTTAGCTGTAGAATTTGGTGTTTTTATCCATGAGTTTAAACTGGTTCTTCAGTTCCCACAAAACCATACGAAAGGAAACATAAAAAGGAATCAGCGTTTGACCGCAACCCATAAAAAGTATCCATATCTCAATGCAGCTGTGTCAGTCATACATACTCGTAAAAACAGTGAATCAATAACTTAATTTTTCAGTTATTACGATATCGCCTGGAGCAAAAACGAGTGCACAAGCCCTGTCTGCACCAGAGGACTCAGCGGAACAGTTTTGATGACTTAATAAGGGCCAAGTGCAGAGTTTAACAAGAAAATTGCAGACTATAAGTGCTCCGCCGATGCCCGCAGAACAAACAAACAGCCGTAATTATTTTATATCGTACATCAGACTCATGTTTGATTTTTACAGTCGTAACTTACAAGGTCTATAGCCTTAAATTATAGTTAAACGTGGCCTGCGTGAAAGCTGCTTGTTTTATAGACTACTTATCCAAGCCAAAAGTATCGTAAAATAAAATGACATCAATGTCTTTTGGATTGTATAAGGGGCATTAAATTTCAATATATTGCGTTTTGTTCTCGGTTTATCGTTTATATTATATTTTCTATTTTATTAGAAATAGGGATTTAGGTATTTTACATCATGGTTAATTTGAAAAATGAATACATGAGATTATTTTCTTTTCATGTTGTAAGACTATAGATAGAACTGCAGTTAACATTATCAATCACACAAAATGTCATCACCGCGTCTCGTGCTGTTTGCCAATTGAAACCCCTTTTTTATCAGATAGTCAGCATCTGACTTGTCAAGTGTACAATAATGTAATTTGTATCAATTTATCACAAAATAGCAACCCTACAATATCAATTGACAAGCAACTTAACTTAATACTAAACTACGCTAGAGTAAGTTATCATACATGATTGCAGTGTTTGCCTGCACGATGCGTGTGTGTTCTTCACTTAATAATACCAACTGACAATTTAAAACTCGTCGAACCTGATAGATTTTTCTTACTATTAGACCAACCGGTTGCAAGTCGTTGGTGGCCATAGGTAGACCATTCTTGGCATTTCACAAATTGCAAGCAGCCAGTCGTGCCCCGTCATAATACAGGGAACAAACAAGCGTTTTTCTATAGAGCCTCAATCCGTAGCTCGGGAATGTCAAGGAGGCATCCGAGGTATTTCAATGATAGCGTAATTATGGTTTTGCAGGAGATCGCGCGATTTATTAAGTGTTTGCTCGTCAATGATTTTGTGATTAACGATAAAATTTCAGTTAAATTGCTATTCAATTGTCTGTAATGGACACATTACAAGAGAAAGCGATTTTTTTCGTTCTTTTTATATTTCTTTCTTATTTAGTAACTTTGTAGATTGATATCCAAAATCTCGTAAACCTTGTGGTGGTAATTCGATAACATGTATGCATGTGTTTTGTAATATTATCACCTGATTTCTACCAAGTTAAAAATGCACGTAGACTATTTGCTTAAAACTAAGCTATCAATTCCATATACTCGTACAAATCCAGCATGACCCATGTCCTTTTGGATTGACAGAGTTTTGTGAAAGCAAAACGCGACATCTGACTAGCTTATTTCAACGAATCCGAAATAATGGTATTCTTGGATAATCTTTTCAGGTGTTGACTAAAATCAATTGAAGAAAGCTCAAGAAATTCGTTCCCATCACAAGGGTAGGAAATCAGTTTTATAATAGGCTTTCTTCTAATGATCCTCTATTATGTCTGATTCTGGTATTACACTATTTTATAGCCCATTATTTGTCTTCTTTGTTGCTAAGCAATTACAAGAAGTATCTCTCTTCCTGGTTCACCATTCTAATATTAAATGTTGCAGTTTGTAACAATTAATTTACATCTAAACTCCTAGATTAATGTTGTAAGCAATGGCCATTCAGAGAACACTCAAAATAAATCAGACAGCAATTCTATTCTATTTTGCGATTGGCAACAACACAGTCTTGGTTGTTCATTCAGAAATCTTCTATATGTATAGGCATGTGTTATTCAACATACTACTTAAAGGGTGATGCGTGAGTTTTATTTATTATGTAATACATAGAAAGGCAGTATTCAACAATTTATTGTAAACAGTTAATTATTGCACTATCAGTGTGTATCACATACTCTGTAATAAAAGTCGAGGAAAAATTTTATTGAATACGATAACACATATCCCTCTCTCGCTCTCTGATCGGCAATTTGTAACAAATTTATTTACCTACTTGAAAAGATGAATAAAACAATATTAGGAACAAGATAACATGTAATACAATAACATTGCAAAAAATAACGGAAATAATATACATAGCATATATTTTTTCTAAATTGACTTTATATTTACAACATCTACAAAAATCTATATTATTAATTTTTATATTTTTGAGCATTAATTTTGATAAGTTTAATTTATTATATAATTGATAAGATATGTAACCTCCCTTTCGCAGCCTTATCTGATCATCTCGTACGAAAATATGCTCCAGCAATTAAATCAATCAACCGTATAGGCAAATAAGACAAAAGAAAGGCAAGGATCAGTGCACCCAGTCGACTAAAATAGCGCTGGACACCATTCAAAATTGTGCGGAATTACTACGACTATTTATTCCCGAATCAGTCGGTCCATTCAGTAACTCAACAAGACCGACGATTTGTTACTGAAGCCATTTCGACAGTTATTGGGTGAATATAAATTTGGTTTTTGCACGCCCATCTCGACGGCATTGCGGTACATGCAGTTTTTGTTTCAACATGAAATATTGCGTTCCCTATTGTAGTAAGGCCGTTAGACAGTTTTATCTGAAAAGTTTCGTAATAGCTCTAAAAATGGTAGGTATGTTACAATTTTTACCATTCTCGTACAAACCTAAATTATTTGTTGGTTGAAGGTTGTTTTTCCAACGTTTTGTTCGAACCTTCCTGAATGTACGATAAAATTATGTTTCGTAGTCGAATAAAATATCAACTAATTAATCTACACTTGTTACTGCAAAATGCATTATAACAGTCGGGACGCGTGAATTAATTTTCCTTGGAGATAATATCATATATTAGCCCCAGTTATACCCGTTCTAAAAAGTAAAAGTACCACCTAGTGCGAACTAAAAATACAAACTGTAACCAATCCAATAAGGGTACATAAATAAGCAATAGTTCACGACCAAGAAGTGAGCCAGTGTCTGCAAATGCATTTTGATAGTTCACGCCTTAATTACGAGAATCACGAAACACACGCAAGCCTCGCACAAGGGGCAATAAGTTTAATGCTAATCTGATCAGTGTTATTGCAGGCGCAGCCAAACGCAGGATTTATTTCAAAAGAGCTGTTAAAGAGCTCTTAGCTAAAGAGCATTCGACATCAGCAAGTTAAATCAGCGAAATGAGGCTCTAAAATGTTTCAACTGAACGATGATTTATAGTAACTGTAGCCATTCGTTTTATATTTACGCGAAATGTTGCCAGCTCGTGCAAAATGCAATTCGAGTTTCACACGCAACAAATACACTAATTATCTGATGAACTTTGCGAGCTCTGTGTATAGACTAATGGGAATGTCGGTGCAACTTTCGATAATATGGATTCTTATAACATCGTTGCTTACAGTAATGACTTTGGAATGCAACTGCAAGGATGAGATGGAATAGGGATATGATTTTTGATGTACCTGAAATATAATCGAAAAATATCAACCCAAATTTCTTAATACAAATTTTACTTCTTAATGAAATATTATTATTATTATTTGACATTCATAACCGATATTAGGCTATCCCTAGCTAACATTCACCATTTTTTATTTTATTTTATGTAGGCCTAATATCTAAAGAAAAGTCGACCTCATGAATTTACACATTAAACAATTAAAGGTTCAAATCAAAGTTTACTATACCAAATGAATGACAAAACTTTGAAACCTACTACAAAAATCTACAGTGTATTGATTACAGCTAAGCTTTATATAATATCTATTAACATTGATAATAATTACAAATAAATGAATATATGGAATTTAAAAAGTTACTGCTTCAAAATATGACATTGATCGATTCGGGAAATATATTCGGAAAATATAAATCGAATCCTACTGAAGAATCCACAAACAGTATTTCTTCTTAGAGTTTTGTTCCCAATATCGCAGCTCGATCGATTACAATGGATGCGAACGTACCGACAGTCTGAGATTCTTAGAGGTTTACACAACAGCATACTGTTATGTATACTAAAGCACATATGTACATCTTCACATGAGTATGTAAGTTGAGATTTATTCTGCCTGTGGGAAGATAATTAATGCTAGCATCGATAATAGTGACTAGGCGTGACTTATAAAACATACAAATTTGATGTTTGTCCATTTAAATTGCGTCTGAAATATTCAATTTGTACATTGCCCAGATTTTGCTATATAATGTAAAAAAATTATAAACTAAGGAATAAACGGCATTTTAGACTATTGCAATAATCATTTCTATATTTACTGCACCAATGACAAGTCTGTCCTCCGTACCAACTAAAATAACTTACACCTACAAAGACGCAAAGCTAGTTACAAACTTTTGAGGTTTTAGACTACCACAGTATCCCGTGTAAACCTCGCCCTACATATCACAAACGCCATCACGAGAACAGGAAACGTAAACGCTATTGCAGCGGTGCAGTCTGTAATTAATCTAACATACCTATGCCCGGTGGTTCATCTTTCCCTATGCCTTTGCTTAAAGATAATGTGTAATACGATGTGTAATCGTAGTTTAAGTTTTCTTGGTAACAGACAATTACGGACAGGAATAAGCTAGATGGTAGTAATATGAGTTTGAAAGGCGTTCTAGGTGCATATCACCAAAGAGGTAAAGTGACCATATATCCCATGCTTGTTTTTATAAACAAAAAGAAGTTTATGTTCATATTAAATTATTTTAATCCATATCTTATACCATAATTATAAATAAGTTTGGAGGGGATAAATTCTCTTAATTTCATCAACTTTTTCTTTAGTATAACAAATAACCGAGTAGGTATTTTGAAAATAATTAAACGTAAGGTAGGTAAGTAAAATATTCGGCATGTAGATGTGCAAGTACAGTTACACAAAAGCATCCCCTAGGGCACTCTTTCAAATGTATTTAAGAACAAAACCTCCACACAATCGTTAGCAACTCCGTTGTCTCTGAATTTCTCTTGAATCCACATAATTACTAAAATTCTCTGTTCTTTACCTTACTTTTCTAAGAAACGTTATTTTAGTTATTAGAATAAGTGTGGATCCAGTCTTGAATGCTCGGGGGTATACTAAATTAGATTAGGAGCAAAATTCTGCTAAGAAAAACCTTTATTAAGCTAAGCTGAACATGCACCGTGTTGGAATTATGTTAAATTACGCAAATGTGCGGAAATTATCGTGTTGGAACGGTTACTGTTTGAAGGCTACGTCCTTATGATCAGCATCAACGGAAAGCCTGCAGTTATGAGTTGCGTGACAAGTGATTGATGTTTCTTATTTGCCCATAATTATACTTATGAATTTTATAAGAAGCAGGCTCGCGGATCTGGGAACCGCTTTTGTGGGTAACTGTGTTGAAATCTTGACAAGAAAGTTTACTTGTCACCAATAAAATGTGATTAAAATAGCTCCTGCTTAAAGTTGGCTCAGTACTTACACTTATTTCAATCTTATATCACAATCTTATTTCACAATTGTTTCTTATTAAATAAAAAAAGATAGTAAAAAAAGATATTACAGAGGATTAGTCTGGCTATTTATAGGAGGGACACTGCCAGCATATTTATTTAATTTACAATTAAATAAAATAATATTATTGTAATTAGTTTTAAGTTTGTAAATGTCTTTTTAATTTCTTGCAAAGATTATATTGTTATAATGTTTCGTTAAAAAAAATAAAGCATAAAATACTCGTATCTCAAATTAATTAATACACGACTACAAATAGAAAATATGTGTTGTTTAAAAAATCGGTAGTTGTTTAAAAATACTACGGTGAGGGAAATCATCGTGAGGAAACCTATCTGTTCCCTGAACAGGTAATAGTGCTTGTAAATGGCGACATAGCTAACCACCTGTCACATTAAGTACTGACTATCTAATCAACACGTAGGTTCGAGGTGGCCATAGAATTACTACCTTCGCAATTGCGGAGATGGACACCTGAAACCTCTGACTACCCCGCAAGAGTTAATGGTCGTGAACGCGTTTATCTTTCGTTTAAACTGAGTAGTTTCGAAGAACGCTGTGATACTAATTCTGAAACATAATATCACAATGAAGGTAATGTTACCCACTGGCTTCTATATCTATTCCGAATTTGTAGTCACACAATGATTTGGACGTCAAAGTATTTTGTTCCATGACACGTGAAAGAGTAGATGAAAAATTGGTTGCCAGGTAGCTACCATATTGCAAGAAAAACGGTAAAAAGATACAAATGTTAATATTTTTGAAACTACACTAAAATAGCTAGATCCTCAATAAAGTATTTTTGAAATGGTGAAGATGGTCACTGAATCCCTTGCCTTATTAGGAAAGGGATTAACAAGAATGACAATAAGTTTTATTAAATATTTAATGTTTTCTCTTCATATCAATCGACTGATATCGATATTGACCGAAATAAGTTTGTAGAACAGATATTTCATAATGCTACACTCTCATGGCCCATATCTGGGCGAACGCAGAGTAAAAGTATGCTAATTTCGTTAAGTATTTTAACCGTGTTAATTGCTCTAATAGTGAGTATAGTACTGTTTTTATGCGTACGTTAGAATAGCTTCGTGTGAGTTATATCCTATTAACTTAGTTTTGAAGTGTTTCTTTTCGTTATAGATACATGCATGTGCCTATGCACAAGCAATCAGCGAATACAATGTACGATGCACACTGCTACTCTGATAAATAGAATATTTAAAACCTGCCCGTTTTTTCAAGTTATGGTAAGAAAATTTTGAGAAAATTTGTTGTTATAAGCCTGCTGTCAACAATTCGTATCACGACCTCATCGAAAATTGAGCAAAACAAACTTCAAAATTTTTTAAACACTTAAGTATAATGATATACACGCATCAACTTGAAGAGCTATTTAATAAATAATGATAAAAATCCTTGATATTTAGTGAGAGATATTATGTGTCTTACCTAGTCCACCCTAAATTCTTTATAACAACACGACCATAAACACAAATTATGTAAAATCATATAAGAATACTGGAATAAACTCGTATAAACATATATGTGAACAAACAAAGAACAATAGCATCGCTAATCCCATCCCCGTGAATAATCTTTTGAAGAGGTTCGATGGAATCAATTCGCCATGAACGCGGCGTGGTGTTAAACGTATCCGCCATACTGTATCACGTTACCTTAGACCGCAGTGATCCGATCGTGAATTTGAATCGCTGTGAGACTAGAAGGATTAATTTTTATAGTTTGGTTGTTGGGTTTTTATATATAGAATTTTGGATCCTAATTTAAGATATTTTACTTAAACAGTTTAAAAAAGTTTTTAAATAGGATGCAACTATAACTTTCTAAAATGTTGGTTATTAACGTAGATAAAATATTATTTTACTTATTTTAATGGCGTCAACAATACTTTATTATAAATGTTAATGTTAAATTGTACGCAGTTCATACTAAATTAAATATTTATGTATGTCAGAAAATGGGATATCCTATACTACAAGTTAAAAATATATACCTATTTCTAATGTAGTATACTCTCTATCTATCTCTCTTAAAAGATCAATCATCAATAAAAATAAGGCATTTTTCAAAAATCCTTAAAATTCAAGAATCAACGGAAGGTGTCACCGCGGCTTTAACCCTAGCGTGGGCAGCGACATGTCGCTTGTTTCACTTTGTTCAGCCAAGCGAAGCTGACTTTCTATGGACATCCACGTGACATGTTCAAGTTAAATTACATTAAAGTTTATAGGCTACACTTGTCAAGTGTCATGTGCATTCTTATCGCGATGCGATAGTCCTGCGCCCTAAGACTCCTGCTGACTTTATTTGAACGGGTAATGGCGGGGATATGTATGTGAGTGAAAAGGTTATATGTGTGTATGAAATAGTGTTCTTCTTAATAGGTTACATGTGTAAGGAGTTTACATAGTATGGTGTCCTTTTTTATGTCTATCGAACAGGTATGTTGGAATTATGAGATTAGTAAAATGGCGATATCAAAATATAATTTAGTAAGTTTTATATGTAATTTTAAGCAAAGTTACATAGTATACAAAGGAAAGTGTTAATTTAGCATTATGATTCAAAACTTAAAAAAAATAGGATGATGACGTCTAAAGACCAACACCAAATTCTACCTACATTCACTGGTTTTAATATAATTTCATCTTGTTGATAAATCAAGCAATTCGTTATCCAAAATTCTCGGCCAAAATTAATTCAATTCCGCCTCCAGCAAAATGTCTGCAATTTGAAAGAATAATGAGGAAGTCAATATTGAAAAATCCCCGCGTCTCTTAATCGAAAATTCTCGATTCCAAACAATGCAGCCATGAAATTTCATTAAAGTTTATACGCAAATTAAAATGTTACTCCGAGTATGCCGAGGCAATAAAACAACAACATACAGCCTGTGTCACTGCAAATGAAAAATAATAAAAGGGATGCTCATACGCACGTCATGCTGAGAAGACAAGTCAAGGGGGAAATGATTAAGATGTACCAACGATCAGCTCGATTCTCGACAGCGAGCATCGCAACTTAATCGATATGCAGCGTTTAGCCTTTAGAAAAAACTGAGTATAGAACCTGTTAGGGCTATGTTGCTTTTTTCACCTATACACAGTTGATGTCTTAAAGAAAATTTCACGCTTGACTGGCCTAGAACTTTAAATATAATTCAATCAAATAATTTGATAATAGATGCTGGTCATCTGAAGAAATCACATTCACATTCGCGTTCAGTAATCAAAGATCTTCTTAAAATACGTGGTACAAAAACTTATGCCTTTTATATGCTGACAACTCCTTAAATAAGTAATGGTCGTGAAATATATGTTTTTGATGTAATTATATGCTTTAAAATATAATTCCTAAGTTATTTTTATAACAAGCATTAAATGATGTGTTTGTTTATTTTTAATTATAGCAGAATAAGCCTTCTTGTCCGCAGGTTCACACCAGGCATCAAAAAGATAACCGATGCATAAAACAATTGGCTCTTGATGATTTTTATTTACACACGTCACAGGTTTTTTATGGATATGCGTGAAATTGGAGTTATGTTTCCTTTGGATCGAATTAAAATCTTATTAAAATATCTTTGTGTAGATGATTCTCCTTGAATAAAATGAATAAATACTTGTATTGCTACGGTTTACTTCAACGGATAGAGTGATGCTTACTAACGAAAGAAATGCAAGAAATGAAAAACCTAGAAAAACAAAATCTAAGAAAGATTAGGCCATAAATAAAAATTTAATTGTGAATAGTCAATAGAAAAATGGTTGTAAAAAAAGAATAAAAAAATGTGACATTATCTATAATATAAGCAATAAATAAAAGGAAAATAATATGAACAACACATAATAACCTTTACCGGGTTGTTACAAAATGGGTGACAGCATCAACTGAGCATTGTGATAGTCTTTAGCCGCTTGAAACTCACTTTTTATCTGATAATCAATATCGTACGTAAACAGCAATACACCGTACAAACATATACTCTTGGAAATATGTATCACCAAAAAGGTTTAATGTTGTACATTTAACGGTTACATAGAATTGAAACAATCATATTTAAACTACCAACACATTTCAACTACCGAACATACAAGTATATGAACTATGTAAAGGAATTGTAAACAAAAAATATTGTCATTGAAAGACAAAAGAAACCTTCATTTCTCAATTGTTCCTTCCAATGTTTGTCAATCACAATTTAACTGTTTCTACGAAACGTATTACCTGGAAAGTACTTAACAACATCGCAGTAAGTAAGCGTAGTCTCGTCCGAGTTATTATGAGTAATAAACCGATCAAGCAGAGGACAGTATTAAAATGTCAATTAAGTTGTAGCTCAAATAAAAGGGCGGTTACTTATTCATACACCGTCCCGCGTGGGAATGAAATATGACATACATTCTCCTAGTCACTTCGGCGATTTGTCCGATGCAAGTTTACGTTACTTGAATACAAATAGCTGTATAGTAGGTGCTCATATTTGTCATTTTCATACAATATTCAATTGGAATTTCGCTTCGTTGCGCTGTATGGGAAATAATATTATCATACGTACATACATATACATCATACCCATTTCCCTATAGAGAAGGAGGCAAACATCATGGATTCCCATCTGTCCCTTTATACACTTCTTCGTATATTCGGCGGTTATAGGTAATGAATGTTATTATAGTGCAATTGTAACTATAAATAAGTTAAACGTCTATGTGATGTTATTATCTGTGTTTGGATGAAAAAAGTATTTAAACTGCTAATCATTGGGGTAGATAAAACTACATATGTGCCTAACTAGATTCAGGCTTGGAGCTGACTAGGTATAAAAAGGGATTAAATTTGCCTGTACACCATTTGCTTAATATTCTTAATGTATTTGTATGCACTTATGTATCATACATAACTAAATGGTAGTAGTTTTGAAGTTCAAAGCAGAAGTTCCTTCTTAAACGTGTCCAAGAAAAAAATTGTTATTAAAATACTAAGCACGACCAAAACATCACTCTTTTAAATTTAAAACAAAAATGTGAGGTTTATCAAAATATTGTCGGCGTCTCATATTTGGACCGAATATACAAAAAGCTGGTATTCGTTTACGTTATGACAACACGTCATGAATAATAATGCAAGCGCTACTTGTGTAGGACAAACAACGCTAGTAAATAATTTAAGAAGGAGCAAGACAACAATGGAAACCGAATCCACAAGAACGATAGCTCTCTAAAACAAACAAAATCCAAGCGTACTGCGGCACTTTCACGCGTTATTTTACGGGCGAAATTTTAGTTTAGGATTGAAAACTGCGCAGCGGTTCGCCCGGGTTTTGTATGTGAACATTTTATTACACCGTTCTAGTTTTTCCCTTTTGTAAATGATGTTCATTCTTTATTGAATTTAACGCTCTCGCCGCCACCGCAGCGCGTACGGAGCTCGCGGCGGGGTGCCACTCTGCGGCTAAGTGATTTTATTTGTGTCCACATTCCTATGTGTATCAAATTACGGTGCCTTGCGACCAACTGCTTGATCGATATCGGGACGTGAACGGCGCAACTACCGCCTCGGATCGGCCATTACTCTTCAGGTGAATCACGAGTCGCCAACTGGGAGAAAAATTGGTGCACTTAATGAACCACGAACACAACCCTGCCAATACACACGCCATTTATCTAACATTCGGTAATTCGAATCGAATGAATAAAGAGAAAACATTATGTGTATCTCTTCCAAAATCATTATAGCCATGGAGCTCTGAAAGCGTTAAATGACTTCATTCAGGATGCAATAAAACAACTGCGGGTGGCGTAATGTCAGGTTTGACGTTTTTATTTCCATTCCACGCAAATAAAATACGATTATTAACAAAAAGCCCTTAAATACAGTAATTTGTTGAACTTATGTTTATTTCTATGATTGATTTATGATGAGTAGTTTTCCTTTAGACATTACAAGAAATATTTAATGAACATGCAAATGAAATAGCATTGATTGGCATACGACAGAACCCTAAGATTTATTAGATCGCGTTGAAAATGTAAAATAGCAATGGCGGGCGTGTGAGCGCGTTATCCGCGATGTCACTCTCAGCTGGGAATCGATTTGGAAGTTTATTCAGGCTGACAACCAGGGAGCGGGGATTCAAGTCTATTTTATTCCTGTCTTGTAAGTCGAGGGCTCAAATCCGTGTACGCGCGAGTGATACGGGCAGGCGAACGAGGGCCTCGGGAGGTGAGCCTCACAAATCGTTATCATACTGACATACGATAGCTAGAGCTCTTCTTCAAAGCACCAAGTAATATCTTAGAAATCAACCTTTCGTGTTAATATCCTTTGCCTAAACAATATTCAAATAGCTTCGCACGATGCAGATAGCAATCAAGATTTATTGTTTAAGGGTGCGTAGTCACTGTTTGTTCAAGACAAACGTCCGACTATTTTAGGAAGAAGAATGTTATTAAGGGACTTAGAATGTCAGGTTTGATACTGTTTCCTGTTAAAGCGGTAAAGATAAACAATAGAAAATCATTTATTATTTGAATAAATACAAATATTTATATAAACGAATAAATCTAAAATATTTGTCATAATTAATATTCACTAAATAAATAAAGATGAATATAAAACTATCAATTATTGATAATAAAATAAATATTGATATATTCTTATTGAATTAACACAAATGCACTTGTAAACTTCTTCACAAAACGTATTATTCAAATTAAGATGCAGAGCAATTCCCAGCGAAATAAAAGTTCTCGTTTCTGTTAACGTCGACTAAAGAAAGACGTTAAGCTAGCGGTGATGTTTTAATTCTTGCAATTAGCGAAAATTGCGCGGACGCATGTGAACGCTGACTGGTCGGCTCTGACGTCTCGCCTAATTCTGTACCAGTTACTTTTGTTGTTCCCGTTATTATACGCTTCAAGGGCTTGCGGTGGGTGGGCCGGGACAGTTGGTCGGAGCACGCAGTCATTACCAATTACAAAACACTCTAAAGTAGAGAAATTAAGTTGCGAAAACGACAAATAAATTGCTGTGGCTTGTTTGTACTTGTAGTTTAATTTCAGGTACGGCTAATGACGGTGACAGGTTCGCGAAAGTCATCAAGATTTTTGTTTGCAAATCAGCAGATCGTTTGCGGTGATGTCAAAGGGAGTGCTGTTCAAGTGGAATTGCTGTGTAATATGATACCTTGTTTAAGATTGATAAAATATTTTAAATATATTTGTGTATAAAATAATTTGTCTCTGTTATGGTGAATATTTAATGATTTTTATAGGATGTCAAAGAAATTTACAAATTTCAACGCTTGAATCACATCACAGTCACATCTCCGCAATAAAAAAAAATCTAATAAATATTTGTTATCAAAATCAACAAAGGTAATTTAATTTATAAATGTACATAATATAATACAAAGAGCTCTTAATTCTTTTCCTAAAGTACAGATAGGAAACGCGGCAAGCCATACCTTATACTTTCTCGCGTCAGTAAATTAAGTATCTCCGCATTGAGCAAGGATGAAGAAAAAAACTTTGACCATAAAACTTGATAAGGCCGCGATAGCAACAAAGGCTATGTGCGGGGTCGAATCGGGGTCCATTCTCGATTGACATCCCGACACGAAGCCGCGTCGGGTCGTGAACGAAAGTAAGACTCACATTATTCGCAGCCAGTTCGGCCATAAATGTTATCACTAACTAGCAATCGGGGCGGGATCGAACTCTTGATTCGCCTCACGAAATTAAGGAAATCGCTCATGGGTATTTTATTCTCGGCGTCATAGATAAAATCTGCTTGCCGAATAAATCTCGCAGTACTTTTGCGAGGTTTTTTGGACGGCTGCCCTAAGATTGACAATTGGCTTGATCACCCCCTTTTGTCTTATCTTTTTACTAAATCTTACGCGTCGGTCACTCAGTTTTGTTCCTCGGAAATAAACGTAGTTTCAGCTAGAAGAGTGTTACACTTTCTTTCACTTTTAGGGGTTACCAGATATTTTAAAGACTAAGTCAAACTCAGTATTTTTCTTTACAACAATATTTACTAAATATATTGAAAATGAAAACAAGCATTAAAAACAAATACATGTAAATGATTTAGACGCTTCTTATAAATAGCAGAGAAGTTCCCTATGTAGCCCGCGGCATTATGCAATATTATTCTAATTATCAAGCAATCATTGTTTAATGTATCCTATAATTTTAATAACAACGCCTTATCTATTCATCGAACAATTAAACAAATAATCATTGAGACGCGAAATAGTTACGAAATCATGGGCAGCCATCTTTTTTGTTTATCTACGGTTGGGTGGTCTAACTAATTACAAAGAAACCAGTCGGTGTTTGCTTAAAATATTCGGCTAGAGTAGCTTTTGTCCAAACGGTGTAGAGTTCAAATTTGAATGTTTGTTTGAATAGTTAAATATTAAAGCTCAAACACTGATGACAAATATGAGGATGACGGTAAAAGATAACACCTTCTATTTGATCGATGTCTTCTCGAACCAGTCATAGGAAAGTCTTTGCTTGATCAAGACAAGACAATAGACAATGTTGATGGCTACAGGTTTTTTTATCAGAAACCCAGGGATTCCTTTTGTTACTCAGGACGGAAGCTCATTTATTATCGATAAAGAGATACGTTTTAAATGTTATTTCATGTTTGTTTTGTCACAAATCTTTATAGATAAAATCTATCTAGATATTGCATACTAATCGATTTTGATTCTAAGAAACAATATTATGCCATGATATTAATGTTAAAGTACTTGTCAATCTGTTGATAAAACATTTTTTTTATTTTATTGATAATTTTGCAGGCTTATCTTATTACATACAAAAAAAATAAAAGGGGAGCTCTTTTATATATTAGGAATTATGGTTTGCAAAAGAGTGCATTTTTATAACAGTTAAGTAATCAGCAATCGTTGAATATTCAATCTTAAGTGAATTGCTTTTTGCCTAATATATTTTAATGCATGTGACTTAAATATTTCACAGAAAAACCAATGGCTTTATAATATCGTGATTACAATTATAGTTTTACATGTAAAATAATATAATATATTAGGTAAAATAATACATGCTAAAGGGTTATCTATTATACACAACATAATATATATAAATATAAACTAGATATGTTTTAACAAGAGACCGACGTCACAAGCCAGTACCTACTCAGCTCAAAATTAATGGAACGATGAACTCTCAAAGGTATTCGCTTATTTCATTTGCATATAAATAATTTATAGATAATTTGAGGGAAATTACAGCGGGGAGGGAGCGAGTACGGTTTATGAATGCTACTTTAAATTCATAATCTGCTGTATTTTTGGTGCCTTGATAACGTTGCTCTGGGTATGAGTTGTGGGCAATTATGCTCCGCAAGAAGAGGTTTTGGGAAATTAAAAAAGAGATGTGAATATTATATTTTGATGACAGCCAAATTGAAGGATAGAGGGGAATAATACAGAATTACAAAGTAGGATCATGCTATATTAAAGAATTTATATCCATTTTAAGCCAAATGTTGCATTTAAAGTCTTTAAACAATTTAAGCAGCCCATGTCAAAAAATAATATGATTATAATAAAGTTTATGGAACCTATCTTACTCAAAGATACATGTAAGTAATATATTAATGATAATTTGTGATACATAAAACTTAATTCTAAGCCCCTTAAAGTAGTATCTCACACGCCAAGAGAAACAAAACTCTAAATAAATTCACATGAACTCGTTTCTTCATTCCCAGCTTCAATACAACGTGGCTCTCGTCAACAATGCAAGGAGAAGTAAAGTTTAATAAAAATGGAAGACAAAAACCCGCTTTGCATAATATCAGGGCGAGAATGGAGTAAACACAAACCGACGCGTCATGCCAATGCACGGACGAAATGCGCTCATTAACATTTAAGTTTGTGTGTCTGCTTTGGCGGCGGTTCCGAGACCTCCGTAAGTATCTGTGCTCCTAATATGCTGTTTGGACCTTTTACTACGCTGGAATTGTGCTTAGGATTGTGCGGAACAATGTCGGTTGTATATTGGGTTTTAAAGTTGATGTTACCTTCAATAAGTTTTACACAAATAGCGCAAAACACAATCAACTAGGTACTCAAAAGTGGTTTACAGGTATCGAAAATATAGGGATCTGAAATCATCAGGAGAGAAATATAACTACGTAGCTACGTTATGTCGTAACCTCAGGACAAGATAAAAAAGTTTTTTATAATATTTTACAAATATTATTAGCTTGTAACTCAAGTATGACTTATGCTTCTATCACACAGTATCAGTTATATTTGATTAATTGTATGATAATTTAATGGTTCTACTCAAAACTGTTTTGCGCTTAATCACTGACTGCGCACTATTTCTTAAAACAATCCTAAATTTTCCTCAGACCATTCCTTTGTTGCAGTGCCGCTCAAATATCTTTGCGGGCGACGCATTTCGACAACAATTATTTTCGTCTGTCAACACTGAAGACATTAGGGGGACTTTTCGTCGAACAGATACATATCGTGAGTCTAATTGCACGTGGCGCTAATGCTACGTTTTGCCAGCAACTGTCGCGAGGGGCGGTTCACATGGCAGGCTGTCTTTAGAGGAGATTACTAAAGTGCATTAGTTAGAAGAATGCTTAAAAAATGGCATTTTGTGTTGCAAAGGATTTTGGATTTTAATTTATGCTATAGGTTTTGCTAATTCCTTACTACATGCCCTGTGAGTTTCATTTCGATTGTCCAATATTTGAAAAATGGACCCCCAATCCAGATGTACACGTTGATGTTGCTGAAAGCTAAATTTATTAATTGTATTTAATGTTGCTAATATATCAATGAATAAGGCCTATGATTCATAATCCTGAAAAAAATTAGTGTATGCAATTATTTTATCGTTCGTACCGATGCAGAATCTGAAACCTAAATTGATCAATGGCTGTTAATTTATGATAACGAGGATTAGGAGGAGGAGGAACTAACTATGCATTTATTCATAATATCTGTTCAAACAACTTTATATCCTTTTCTTTATTATATTTTATATTATGCGAATTCCAGGAACCCAGACAATTTAAAGTTTGGCAACCGTGAACGGATATGGATTAACCACCTGCCATATTAAATGCTGATTATCAATAAAAGCCGAAAAGATCTTCACATTGCCAACGGTCACTCTACATCATGGAAACTAAACCGCATTTATAGAATTATATTAATAATACAGAAATTATTTTCATTGTAATATTGATTTTAGTAAGCTAAGGTAGTATGAGAGCTAAGTATTATATCTGACAGTCTCTAGATTTAAAAAAGCTATATCGAATATCAATTTTATTATATTGTTGTTTATAAAGTATGTATCTAGTTTGTTGTATTATGCTTAGTTCGTTAATATATAATAATGATACTTATTCAAATACCCGTTATACTCAATACAAAATCTGCTACATTGTTCTCCAACAAATAAACACATGAAAAATCATCTATTCACGTTCCCATTATCCAACGTCGACATTGAAACTCAATCCCAACTAATGTGAACCTTCCCCGCAGATGTCTAATTTAAGAGTCACATTAGTTGTTTTCTGAGACACCGGGTGGCCTCCGTTTGACATGAGGAAATTATCCCAAGGAGACATAGAATTGCAGTTGAAAGGGGAACGTTTATATCGGCAATGATTGCTCTAAACTCGGCCGCTGTCAGAGCGTCTTATTGCGTGACGTAAATTCTAACTTTCATGTTGGTCTTTATAGGTAGCACTTGGTTCAATTCATATATACGTACATAAGTTTTACGACTTTTGTATACACTCCCTTTTTTTGTCGTGGTCGTGGTGACTCCAGTCAGAGGTTTTATTGCCCATCTTCGAATTTTAATTATGAGCAACTCATAGCCTGTGTTTCACTAGATGATAGGTTGTGAACCATATTACAGTATATAGGCTCTGGCTATTACATATCCCGAGTAATAGGTAAGTTTCCTCGCGATGTTTTGTCACACCGATAGCGACTTGTTTCAATAATATATTAGTATTCATGTTATAAGTGGTTTGGAATCTTCATATAAATTTCTAACATATTATTCTGAGCTATCGTAAATAATATGATCAAGTTCATTTCTTGGCATTAGTTGTAAGAAGAGACTAAGCGATGGTAGTACTAATCGAATATGGGCAAGTTATCAAGAATGTTTAAAATTATGCATTTATTTACAAGGATTGTGTATGAGGAGATATATAGTCGTCAATGAAGCGAAGGTGGTTTGTAAAGATGTGAGGCTCCGTTATCTATGCCTACCCTCTGTAGAAAAACGAGCGTGAAGTGTATGTATTATAAAGCTCTAGGGCCCCTCCGGATGTTATTTTTACTTATTCTATATCTGCACATTACATCTTACGTTAACATTACTTTTCTATAAGATACCAGCATAAAAGTCGCTTGAAAACATCAAACACGGGAAGTTCATTTAAACACCGATAAATATTATCTGAGCGTAGTAAATTATAAATAAATTTCGGCGACCACTTAAATAATAATAGCAAAAACGCATCGACAGGCGACCGTAATAACACACGTACAGACGGCAAATTGAGCCAATTATTTATCGTTAATGAAATTCAGATTTAATAGTATCGCTCCGAGCCTCGCTTGTTTACGCAATTGGGAAGCTGAGCTTATAAAAACTCACTCATTATTCATACCTGTGGAATACTTTAAATAATTAAACTGACCATCCTTTATTTAACATTAATTACATACATACCCATCATAATTCACAGAATCCTGGCAAGATGTTTAAAAAATCAATATATTATTATAAAAGGCCATTTTTGGATCAAAAGAGGTCAAGGTAATAATATTATAAATAATTTAATTCGATATTCGGAAATTCAACAATCTTAGCTCTAAAAATGAAAAAGACGAATGCCATATTAATACAACCCTGGGAAAAATACCAGACACTGCAGCCATAACTAGAAAACCGAATTAGCCGAGATCGCACGCAGCAGTAATAAACACGATAATTTCGGGGCATTAATTACTACGGAGAACAGAGACAAAGAAATGAGGTCCATCCAAAAAGTTGAGTTCATAATAATTGTAGCAAATTGCGTGCCCAGCTTTTCTTTGAAAGTCTAATTTTCTGGGACAATAGTCGCCTCCAAATTAAAGAAGTATGGTAATTCTGTCTTTGTGTCGAGTCGGCAGAGCGGAAGATTATAATTATTGGGAATTGTTAATGAACACCTTCCCTTTGTATTGGCGATGGACAATTATCGAAATTTCAAGTTTAGAAAATGTACAATCAGTAAATTGTATTTTGTTGGGACAATTTGTCTCGCTTTCAGCTGAATTTTAGCTTACATTCATTAGGAGTAGTTCAGAGAAACAATTATTGAAGAATTAACACTAGGTATGGTCCTAAACCTCATCTGTTTATCTGTTTTATAAACTATTTCAAACTGAATCGCAATTAAGTTATTTCTCCAAACACGAACTATAACCTCCTTTTTCTATAACTTCTGAAAAACCTTACTATCTTAACTTACGTAGTACATACAGTAATTTCCATATGTTCATGAATTATGTAATGTGTTGTATGATAAATATCATAACAGTTAAAAGCTCAATTGTATGGAGAAAAGTAGTCCCAATAAAATTGCAATGAAATTTTACGACTTGCATCTTTCAGCTCCAACAAGAATGATGTACGTTTGTCAAATGCAGGGTGATAGCTCGTACCAACTGGGAACCAGTTCAAAAGAACTTTGCTTGTGCAATGTATTAAGGAGGGGCACTAAAAAGTTTATAGACCTTCTTTTATTGTTGCTGATTTGGAATTGATAACATCTTATTTCAATAACGAGTGCATAATTTTTTACGTATACCTTGTTATTTGGATATCTTTTTAATGACTACATCATGTTTGTCACTACGAAAGATTTTTTTAGAAAGCATTGCTGCAATTTTATAGTTAAAAATAAAGTTGTCAGTTGAACTTAATTTAGTATGTACAAAAAATACGAAGCAAAACATATTTTCAACTATAAAAGCTTGATAAAACGGAATAAAATACATAATATTTTCTCTTATCACATTACATTAGCATCATGCAATCTTTTAATCTCATCCCCATATTTAGAGTCACAAAATACGCCGCCTTATCCGATGTGTTATCAATGAGCTTTATAATCTCGATGCCAAATATATGCCGGCAGCTCGGTCACTAAAGGTCAGGCTTCTCTGGTCATATCTTATCTACGTCGACACCCGGCGCGGTGTCGCCGCTCGTTATTCAATAAAACGTCGTCTTGCAGTGAGGGCGGACCCTTATATCTGGGCATTAGCAATATCTTTCACTGCCACGGACCAGCGGAAGTGAGTCCACCATTTTAATTCTAGCTAAAATGCTTCTTCGGCAGCCGTTTGAATAAATCTTCGTTATTTGGCGTCTTTTTTACATGGAAGTGAGGCTGATTTATTTGCTGTTACTGTATTAAAGAAAATGTCAATTAAAGTGGATATCTATATAATGCCTTACGATAGTATTCACAAAAGAATCATGGTTTAATTAGCAAAAATTAATGATGCCTCACATCAAAATTTGATATATTTTCTATGTAAACCAGTAGTCGTTACAAGATTTCTAGAAATAATTTTTATGATAAATCGATGTAGAATCACTTAACGTTTTCAAAAGAACAAAGAATATCAAATACAACAGACTGTAGATGGCATAACTTAATACTTTGAAAGCGCCTTAATGAAAAACTCGAAGGCTCTTAGTCCAACTGGCAAACTTCGTTGCTGTATTGAAATAAATTATGTTATTGGATTGCACCAAAGTTGCTTTTGACTTCGCGATTAAGATGGGAAATGTTGATCTTAAACAATTGTCGAAGTTTTGTTAGTGAACTGAATTCACGTCTGTCTGAATGGCGAAGTCTTAACTCCGCGGTTGGAACTTAATTATGTTTTGTTGGAATTCGCAGCTTGCGTTCCGTTCGGGGCTTACAGATACCGAAGACTAGGCATGCGCTCTAATGATACCGTTTCATTGATGTTTGAATGGTGTATTTAAGTGCTATTGCAACTTTCCAAAGATAGTGCTGGAAAGGGCGGGAGCTGCAATTAGACGTGAGCTCGACCGCCATCTGTAGTTTTGTTACGGGACTTAAATGTATTAGTTTATAGTTATTAGAATTATTATATTACATTTTTACTTCATTTCAGCCTTCACTGCAATTATCATTTCGCTCTTTGGTTAAAAACACTGTAGAGCTCGTCATTTATTGAAACATATTAAATATGACACATACAACACCGAGTTTATATCTGTGAAAGATACATATTGTGTATGAACTGGTACATTTTTGCCAAAAGAATTAATCACCGTCACGGATCATATTCAAACTATATACCTTGTTTTCAAACTTTCTAATGTTTATCACATAAAACTTCAAATAACTATAATATCGAATTTGCGCCTGGAAAAACCGATAAACGTTATTTTAAGCAAAATGATCTTTTTCACTATGAAAGTCTCTTTACTACGCCCGTCATGTCTGTGAAACTTATTTTGGAATATCTCAAAAGAATACGAACATAACTTTTTGCTAAGTATCGTTAAAACAAAAATCCGCGTCCTAAATTCGTAACAAACAGTTTTTTGTCTTTTATCAAAAGTTACGATTTTGTCTTTAGCGGCTCTTCCAGGCGCAACAACGATATATTAATATAACTATTAACTTTTTTCGGCTGCATGAGTCCAGTGGGGATCGCAGAGCTGGTAGCTTCCTCCGCCAGAGAATTAGTCTGGCTATTCAGAGGGGGAACGCTGCCAGCATATTGGGCACTCTGCGCTCCAACGACAGCGACAAACTTTTAGATATATTTAATTTATAGATAAATTATTTTAATTAGTTTTAAGTTTGTAAATAGTTTGCTATTTTATTGTAAAGATTTCATTGATAAATTACTGTACACTATAAACTTCATGTCAAAAAACCGATATAGGTTAGCAAGCCACGGAACCACCATAAGGGTATTTACCCGTATCGTGGTTTCTTCCATAAAATACTTGTGACAATCGCAAGCCCACATTGTGGGTTGGGCATAAAAACTGTAAGCCCACGACAAGATAAGATAATGCGGGTGCCTCGGAACTATGAAAACGTCTGCAGCAAGAACTCATAAGTCAAAGCAACTACCTACTCAATGGACCACTGCACATGTGAACTTCCTAAGAGTCTGTATATGTAGGTACGGTGACAGTTGTCGATATTTTATCGTAAGGGAAGTATAAGCGTGAATAGATGTATGTACATATTTTATTTTAACTAGCTGCCGGTATTTCTGATCGGTCGTAAGAGACGACGAAGGGACAAAAGACAACGCATTCACGACCATTATCCCTTGCGGGGTAGTCGTAGGTTCAGGTATCCATCTCCGCAATTGTGAAGGTAGTAATTCTATGGCCACCTCGAACCCACGTGTTGACCAGATAGTCAGTACTCAATGTGACAGGTGGTAAGCCATGTCGCCATTTATATGCACTAACTACATATTACCTGTTCGGGGAACAGGTAGGTTTCCTCACGATGTTTTCCCTCACCGACGCCTATATTCGACGCATTTAGTAAACTTATTTTTATTATTACTAAGCGACTAAGGGACTATATATTGAGCTAAATGAAATCTATTGGGCGATGGGCTAACAACCAGTCACAAATTTTCCAAACAACGTCACAGCCCTAATGTTTTGTTAATAACTGACTAAGGAGATATTTTCCCCGAAAGGAATTAACGGACGTGAACGTATATGTACATTTCTTTCAATCTGGTTAAATGTAAGCAAAGGTAGAACTTATGAATATACTTTACTTGATCTCTTTAAGATACGTAATTGTTAGTTAAGAACCATGTTGTATCAAATTTATTTATCAAAAAAAGTAACTTCTCTACAGTATTTAACTAACGTTATTCAATATAAATTCAATATCATCCATTTGTTTCAATCTTATCATCATTATTGCGCATTCCCGTCAGGCTTTGATCATAACGAAACGAAAGTGGATCGAAGCGAATTGAATTACGCCAATGAGAAGTCCACGAGTAATCCGCCTAATCTACCTATATAAAGTTAAGACAGCGTCGTGACAAACAAACATTATAATACATTTATTATGGGATTTCTTATAATATTACTATAAGAATTTATACTAGTAGTATTATACAGTGGAACAATATATGTATTTTCTTAAGTATTTTTGGACGTTAAGGTTGGATAATTATGATATTATCAATATTTATTATTATTTTCCCCGAACAACACACTAAATGTGGTGGAAGGTTCTTTAAGCGACATAAATTATCCTACACATATTAGAAGTTATAATATGTTACATTTTCTGTGAATGTTTTTAAAGATAATATAAATCCTCAAATGCCAATTTAATAAAAAAAACATTACATTATACCGTAAATATTTTTTTTTAAATACCTCAAAAAGCCTTTTACCAGCCTTTTAACAAGCAAACACGCGTAAAAATAGGAAAGGCAGAGTAAACCACTAGCAACATCTTAGTATCCAATAATGAGTCACATAATCCCTCTCCGGTAAGAAGTTATCCAGATCGACCATTCCGAATCCCCGATTAGATTCTGATTGATAGAAGCTACTATAGAAGACACGTGCAAGTCCGTGCTTTTAGCTAAAAGATATTTACGAAGGTTTATTGGAATTTGTACCGTTTATATTGACCGTCACTGCTTATACTGTTTGGAAGTAAGGCGTGAATGTATGTAACGTTATACCTAAGAGAAGTTAAAGTATTGGCCAGTATAATTGGTTCTTTATAATTCGTTTACACACATATTTATCTTAATAGTCATGCATCTTGCTATCGCGAAAGTGATAAAATGTTCGTAAATGCGTAGGTAAGTAAGTAAATAAGTATTGCATGGCTTAAAATCTTTTAGCGACGCAGGCCCTGAATTCTTCCAAAAATACCTACTCGTATATCATATTCAGTACCAAGAAAAATTCTCATTTTATTTCCTTACCAGCACCCATCCCTCAGTGTGACCTACAAAATCAATACCAAATTTGTAAAAATAATACCTTACCAAAAGCTACAGCCTTAGTAGTAGTAAGTAACTAGCTCGGATACATCTCGAAAGGAAGCCCGTAATCCATAATGTGATTTTCTCTATTGTAGAGCGAAGTTTGTCTGCCGGACGATATTAGACCTCACAATACTTTGCGGAATCTATTACTTTATAAAACGTATTGCTATTATACCCAATCCCATTGTAGTAGCCATTTGGAATTATTTCCTGGACGTGGTGCTTTAAAGTTATGTGGATTCCTTTATGATTGCGGTTGCGAAGTAAAAGATGTTTTGTAGCTGCACTGTTTTTCTCGTAATGGGTATGTTGTTAGGCTTGGGTATTCAATAAAATAGATTTAATTATGATTATGTTTTAAAAAGGTAAAAGTATTGCAATAAGAGCATTGTATGACAAAGCCTTCAAATTGAATATAAAATGATCATTGTTTTGATTTAGAGTAAATTTTCGTTAACCATTTTGATATAAATTCAAATTATCAACGAAAACGTTTTTCTTCGTAGAAAATATAATTAGACCACTCTACTAAGTCCGCGAAAAAATAAAATAAATATTATATGAAAAATTATGTAACATAAAAATGTTAATTTGGTTCATTAATATTTTACGAACTCACGCTTAGTATTTACGAAACTAACTGTAACTTAAATTGACACGACCATGCTCCGTACTAACTTACTTATTCCATGTAAACAGGGTGAAAGTATCCAACAAGAGTTCAAATAAGGATAAAATCTAAATCAGATGGACCCGTTTGGGTTGAGGAAAAACCCGCTGACTTTTATTTATTCAGTGCATTAATTTCCTGGTGACAGGGTAGACGTTAGGGTCTCAAATCACTGAGTTTGTTCCACGGGCTTCTAAATATAGCCTCTGGTGAAACCAGCACGTATATAACTCATAGGTAGGTAGATATAACTTAACATTTTACCGTATTTATTATTACTGGGAAACAAATATGCTATGCTGCTATTATTCCTGCATCCCGTGCTAACCTGGGATGTAAAAAGAATGCTAACTAGTTGTCGTTCTTCCCAGCCTGTTGTAGGAGGCGACTAACGGACTTGGGGATATAGGAATCTATTTGGTGTTGGAGTATCAACCGGTCACCAATATTCCATATGACATAATACCCAATATTCATCCTGCTACGTGACCAAGGGATGTTTTCATGTCTCCAAAGGTCTATCCACCTCGAAAGGGATTAAAGACCGTGCATGTATAGGTACAAACGTGTATGTTTTGTGTAAGCAGTTAACTAGTTACCCAACATTATTGTTTCTTGTGCGCAGTCCTGTACTAGCTTGGAAGTAAAGGTAATGCTAACTAACTGCAGGTTTTCTCGGCATACTAAGAGACCAGGAAATAAATGCATATATTGAGTGATGAGATATGACATTACAACCCTAATATTCATCCTAAAAAGTGAGCGAGTCTCCTATTCCATTTAACCACGCAAAGGATTCAAAGATTAGAATTTATGTGTAGTTTTCATAATTACTTATATGTTACTTAAATATAAACCATGATGTTCCAAAGATCTATCTAACCATAAAATGTTGATGCGTGTTAGATTTTCAACGTCACTAGTATATAGTCCTTATAATGTCAACAGATCTATTAAACTCAAACTGGTTTCAGTTATATTTCGGTCCCATGTCAGTAGCGTGAAAGAATCCGAAATTCTACAACGAACTGCTGAAATATTTATAATAACAGGAATGTCGGAACGCTCCTCTGATATGAAAATAGATTTTTCTGGAAACTCTTTTATAGTCAACTTAGAATCCCTTTGATATGATGTTTAAGCGTTTGAGTTATTTAATATGAATCACTAATGTGATATGTTATGGGCTGTTTATTCTTTAAGGCACTGTGAAGATTTTCGTATTTTATTATGATTAGTTAATATTTCATGGTATGGTGACGTTTTAATATGATGATGATGATAAATACTTGATTAATATGAGATTTAAATTTCTTGAAATATTTACTGAGAGTAGTTTGATCACATCAAATGTACAAAGTAAATATATAAATACTATGTAATATACTTTACTTACAATATACTCTCAATATACACGTAACATACTAATATGTAGAGAAGATAAAATTTATTCTAAAATTATTTATCACCTGTGTTTGATGACTAACCTAAAACTCATTTTTATTATAGAATCTTTTTTTTTTATTCTTTATTAAGCCATTCACCACTAAGGTTATGTCGGCTGAAGTACAAACACTGATGCCACGGCGTTTAAACTTCTTGTTATTCCATCGCCATGGTTACAGCAACGCCGCCAGCCGCTACAACCGAAGAAAAACGAAATCGAAGCTCCAATTCGTCTCTTCCTTGTTCTTCGGTACGTTCCAGTTGAGGATCCAAATATAATCCCAAAGCTAACATATTTAGCCATTTTGGCATCACAACTGACTAAATATTCAGCCGAAATTAATTATTTGAATTTTCAACTTTCACTGAGCTGTTGACTTTGTTGATGCACCATAGACGACTGAGAATCATTTTAACTTTCCCAAAATTACACTCTTAAATATACGTTCTCTTAACGAAACACTACAAAACCTTCTCCTATATCGTGTGGAAATTTTAACTGAAATTTTCGCTCATGAACCATGAATTTCCAGGGGCATAATTCAATTGTTATTTCGCATACAATTTTAATTGCTCTTCCGTATATCGATAACAAGGTATCTGGCGAGTCATTAACGAGTTTAGCTTCGTTATTTGGCTTCGATGAAACGCACTAACTACACAAAATATTCCTCAGACCTAGTTTACATACTTTTCACATAGCCACATCACGCTTGTTTTGCTAGAGATGGGTAGGCTGGGATCATGAATACTTATTTGGCTAGATGGCAACAAAGAACTTTTGTTTCATTACATCCATAAACCTTCTCATACACACTCGGTTGTTAAAAGTACTTCAAACTAAATCATGTATCTGACTATTTTATGTCTATTTTAATATGCATTAACGTCCTTTAAACCTACGTAACAAGTTTTTTATGTAAGTTTTAGCATTTTTATTTGATAGTAATGACAAATGGTACATTGGTGACTCGTTGCTAAGCCATCATCCAAAAGATTCCAGTGACCTATAGACCCTAAGACACGTGGGAAAACTCTTAGAAAATAGCAATCTACATCTATGAGAATAGCATAAGCATTACATTTTGCCACTTGTCACGTAGTTGCCTCTTACTAGACAGGAAGAACGGCAGCTAGTTTTCATTCTTTTTTATTCCCAGACTACCACAGGACTCAGAGCCAGCAAAAATTTTATAAAGTGAATATTTTAATTCATTACTCCAATTCAGCCATGGATGACGTCCAATAAGAACGAATTTTATTGCAGTTTTATGACGCCGCGTCAACGTGAATAATTTTATAATGGAGAAACATTATGGCTGAGCTAAAATGCGTTATTGCTCTTTGAAACTTGCTTATAATAAACAAGCTGATTGATATAGGTCTCGTTAATACTTTACAGGTGTATTTAGTGGTTAAGAACAATTAATGAGTTTGATTTATTATGTAAATACAAGTGATTAACGTAAATTACACATTTATATTATATTATAAGTTACAGACGTATTACTACGCTAGTATGGGACGTAGAAGAATGCTAACTATCTGCCATTCTTCTGGAATTCCGTAGGAACTAAGAAACTAGGAGTCTAATGGAATTAAGTAGGCAGGCTAGCAACCTGACACTAATATCCTATAGCCGAAGTTCAGCCCACTCTGAAAGAGACTAGAAGACGTCAACAAATATATATGTTTATACATACACATGTATCACTAAACTGGATGTAGGAACTATTACATGTACAAGCTAATCATTATAATAAATGTCTATATTCCTAAAAAATCTTAATATACAACTCATTACCTCATATGTATCTACAATCTGTCTGTCCACCGTTTTACAAAAGTATCAATCAGCCATCGGGGCTCCGTTCCAATCAATCAGGCTTCCTATTGAAAATTCAAAAGCAATAAGCGTGAGTCGAGGAAGGATTACGTGACTACATTACCAGATATTGATAGAGCGTTTCCTCAGGGACTATATTCTTGGACCCTACTATGTCGTCTGGGAGTTTTACGACGGACGAGTTTATCGAATTTGTCGTATAGGTCAACAGTCTGTTGCCAATTCAGCAAGTTTTATTTTTGATACGAAAACGTCGGTACAATGTGTTATGAGAGAGTTATTTTTGTGTTGTGTAATGATGAGTGTAAACCTTTTTGGGGTTGTGATTCGCGACTGTAAGGTTTTTTGGGTAGTCTAAAGCTTAAATGTTAATCGTATCTTTGTAATCGATATACACTTTACATTCATACACTTTTATACACACATACATACTTAAACATTCACGTACTTTCATTGCTTTTGGTTTGGAGAGATGTGATATTTAATTAGTTACCTTTAACAAAACGGGGTCTTGATGACATTATCGAAGCATCGTTTGTAATCAATATATAAAGCAAATAATCAATATTCATTGACATCAGTAAACAGTACCTTACATACACTTGTTATAAATACACATATTAAAAAATTATTAAACTCACAGAGAGAAATAAGTTATATAAGTACTACTTACACACCATGCAATAACTGTTTATAACTGACACAAAAACAATATTTTTTCTACATGTTACCTACATGTAGAAAAAATATTTTTTTTGTGTCAGTTATAAACAGTTATTGCAAAATAAGGAAAGAAAGAAAAAACTTTATTCACTGCACTATATAATATAGACATAAACAATAAACATCAAAAATGAAAAACTTTTATGCAGTGAAAAGGTACTTCAGTATATGATGGTAATATCTCTATAGCTAATTTATCAATGTACTAAATACAAACATAACTCATTCAGTACATATATAAAAGGCCTCTAAATCCGTGAGCAGGTCTAAAACTCATCACGCTCGCAATTACGGCGGGGGTATTTGTGCTGCGGCGTAGTACGCAGTAAGGGAAATAGGAACGAGACCGCAAACCACGTCGCATATGTAAATAGGGGGTGTATGGGTACCCGAAAACTGTGTGCCCCACTTGTAAATGAAGCCTTAATTATGTGCTCTATTGTCACAAGGCTTTTGCGGATTATGATATTTGTTAAGTGATGTATATCAGAATTTAAACCATGGTTATGTTACAGAAACTATAACACGATCATAGTTAAATATATATTACAAAAATTGTAAGATTATCATTAACCCAGTCAGCAGTTTAAAGTTTAAATGTCAATCTCGAAAATGGCTTAAGTAGAAACAAAGGTAAACCCTAAAACAGTAACAGTACAAGATTGCAAGATGAATATGGTCGAGTTGATATACGAAAAAGGATGTTTTCTTTCATTTAAGCAATGGTAATGTAACGTTTTATTGAAAACAATGTAAGAAAAATAAGGGAGCGGTTGGAAGCAATCGTTCGTATGATTTGGTTGTATATCTTGATTTAATCAAATAGAGTAGGTACACCTTTCTATATTTAGAAATAAACCTTATGGAAATTGAGGCAGTAAATGTTATCTCAAAATGTGGACACCCAGGACAGAAAACCGAAGCGTGGGCAGACCAACTGCCAGATGCTCGGACGACATTAACAAGATCTTCAGGAGTGACGCCGCAAACAGATCTCAATGGAGGAAATTGCAAAAGGCATACGTCCAGCAGTGGACACATTCATGCTGAGAAGAATTGTTAAGGTCACTTAACTCATTTTGCATTGACAAAAACGTATTAACAACTTTCGTATGTACAAAAGATTATTCCAAAACAAGAAACATACCTAAAACTAAATACTAAAATATATTAAAACTATTCAGCTTTATAAAGAAATGAAAGACGCAAAATTAACATCTTAAATTAATTCACTTATTAGCCCTTTTTTCCATTTAACTAACCCTCTAGTCTTAAGTGTAACTAATGTCTCCTCAAATGCATCATTTAACAACATTTAGGGTCTACAACGAGCAATCGATCTCATTTTGACACCATCAGATATTCCAAATATCCATTGAAAGATATATCGCCAGTATTGCCATGTAAACAATGCATTTATTGCGTTTCGTTACAAGTCATTAAGCTCACGCGTGCACGGCGACTGGTGTGTACCTTTTTACAGTTCTGTTGCATAATAGATGACGGATATCCGGTGTGACATTTTTAATATGTGTGTGTTTATTTTATTTGGGAATATAATTAAATGGACATCAAAAAAAGTGAAATGTACACTTGATGTTCGTTCAAATACTAGCCTTTTACATATATAAAAAAAACGTATTTATATACATTTATTGTATACATATACACACGTCTCCCTACAAAGAGAAAGTTAGAGATCGCAGATACCCATCCTTTGGTATGTAATCGTAGGTTATTTACCTATTTTTTAGTACTGAATTAGTTTAACAGTATTTAGACAAAGTCAAAAAAAATTATATCTTCGTGCCTTTAAGCGTGTAAGAGTAGAAGACGTAGAAGTAAACTATGCATATTATTTAAATAATTGTTAGTAATCCATCTACACTAAATAAAATATTACCTCTATGAATCAAACCACATTTTAATTCATACCGAAATTTACATGTGTCCAAATTAATTAATATCTACGATTGGTCACGGTAAAAAAAACGATTTAGTCACAAAATCGATTAGAACTAGTAGGCATATCCACTCACGTCATTAATTAAATCAACCCATTCTTAGTCGAAGCGGTTTGAATATCGAACGAGCCGGTGATTGGTTGATAAAGAAATCGATGATCATAGGGTTACCAACCCTTCGTATCGGATTGCAGTCATTGAGCCTAAAGGATCAATTAACAAAATGGCCGCCTTATGAGACCTTTCTCGGGTGTCGGGTCTCATGACAGTGTGTTGAAAAGATAAATAATATTTGATACGCATCTGCCGTTTGAACTAATATTGACTTGGCTTGAGTGGACACCTGGATTTTTGGGTCTGTTGCATAAGGTCGAACGGTTGTATAAAAATTATACGTCATTGTTATTCTTTAATTTGAGATTGTAATAGATTATAATTTAGTCTTGTTACTAACTGCCTTTTCAGTCATTCAAGTAGGTAATTTAGAATTAATTAGCTCAATGAACATTTCATCAACTGTAAAAGCTTAGATGCACCATCTAAAATAAAGTTATTAACAATATCTACCGTAAGATTTATGTTCTTATTTTAATTCATGGCTTTTCGATAATGATATCAATATAAATTTATCAAAAGATTTATGCTGTAAATTTAATCGGGATATATGGATATAAGAGTAATTATTATTTAAATTTTTTTTGATAAATTGCAGTTTCAGAGCATTTAAATTCATATTTTATAACATAAATTAAACCAAGGAAATTTCGTACAAGTCTAGTCAGTGGCTCTAAAACCTGTTACCCCTGCTATCGTAGGAACCCTTGTACAGGGTTAAAACTAAAATGCTTGACTTAACTCAAAGTCTAGAATGAAATATGGGGTGGAGAAGCAAAGACAATAAGTGTTGTTGTCGAGGGAAGGTAACCCGACCAATCAGAAAGCTAGTAGTGCCTTTGTCTCACATACCCACGTTTTGAGCTATTCTTGCTTAAGTACGAGCTCTAAACAATAGTTTTAGAGCAAGTGGAGGACGCCATTTTGAAATTAAAATGGAAGGTAGCTTGCGGATTTTCTTGTGAGTAAAAGAAAAATTGTCTCCAGTAATGCTACAATATTATTTCTTGGTCATGAAAAACATAGAATATTTATTACGTAAATGAAAGTTAAATAATTAAAATTTAATTAAATAGCGACATAGCTTTTTCTTTCTTGTCCTATTATATCGAGATAACTAATTATTTAACGACCTAACAAATTTACAAATAAATATAAATAACACATTTTCTGATTCAACGATTCTTTAAAAATTCCAGGACGAAATATAACAGATATCTTCCAAGTATATAAAACAATAGTTTTCGTCATCTTTCATCCATATTGAGGTAAAGTTGGCATCCTCAAGCAATAATGTTTGAGTGAGGTCAGTCGGAAGGATAACCTGATTTTTCTTTTATTAAAATAGCGTAACATGCTGAGTTTTCGTGAGGACCTACGAAAAGATAAAAGTTACACGTGTTTAGTGAACTGTGAGTGATTGGGGTTATTTATTTGAAAGAATGGTAGAGTAGTGTGGAAGAAAATATTTTTTTTATCACTCATGATTCATTATTCCGAACAAAAGTAAATTCAATTATATGTATAACTATAAAGTCTTTAAATTGAATGTAAATACATGAAACACTTTTTTCACGCTTGCTCATATCGTTAATCGTGAAATTCTGCATCATGATGATTACAAAAATTTTAATAATGCATGTAATTAAAGAGATAAAGATAAACATTCCGGATTAATATTACAACATATTTAAATATTCATGAAACAGACCTCTACTTTTTACTAGAATTAAAATAGTACTCAAAATACCAATACGGTTTACCACTTGTCACATTTGATGCTAACCACCTGGTCAATATCCGGTTCGGAAAAGGCGTTCACATAGATTATGTGTAAACGATATATGCAGTTTCATAATATGAGCGTGTATGTAGCGAAGCCTTCCCACTCGCTTCCGTATGAATGTTTCCAGCAAGACTTAATCCCTGAAAATCCCTCACTGGCTTTCATGAAGCCCTGTAAGCACCGCATGTGCCTTTGAACATGCATTTTTAATTCTAGGATTATGTACGCGTTAGACGAGTATTTGCAAACAATACTCATTTGATTTTCATAGCTTATTTGGTGGTATAGATGGGATAAGTTTTGATTGTTGCTATGTAATGATATGGTCATAAGTGGGCAGATATATCGATATAATAAATAAAACGAGTCATTTGTTACAATATAACTTACTATTTTAATATTTATGGGAACAAATATGTAGAAAATTAAAACTTTTCTTTACGTTAATTTTATATTTTTTAGACGCGATAAGCTTATATTTTATTTAATAATTGTACTTATTTAATTATCACATTCCTCTTGAAATGTTAAAACCTTCGTACTAATTACGCATTATAATATTTGTGAACTAGTTCGAAAATAAAGACACAAAATTGGTAGTAATTAGAGCAAACTGTGTAATTATAATACAAGTAGTTTAACGCAGTTCTGATAGTACGCTAATTTACAAAGAGCAGATTTTAATATTATGCAAATAACAATATTTTCATTCGCATCCAACAACTGTTGCCAGATACTCTCGAGTAAGAGGTTCTTCCTATTCAATGCTTCAATAAATTGTTAATTATAATGATATGTCTTAATTTAGATAACATAATAGGGTTTTCTTTTAATGAATTTTGCTATAGACACTAGTAGGTAGTAATAACCACAAGCTGAGAAAGATTTCTGTATACCCTTTTTATGAAATAGTAAGCAACCAACGAAACGGTTGGCCGGTTGTGTATTTACTCATAATATGACATGACCTTACTGTAACAGCAAATGGCGAGTGTATGCTTAGAGATCTTCCCTGTAACTAACGACCACAGCTGACGTTGCTTAACTACCTCTGTCTCATCGTCTCTATCTCTATGGGATCTGTGTTATTTAAAATGATATTATTAAACATAGTTATGTAATATAGTATT